>PVKZ01001963.1:0-287464 GCA_004027375.1 Macroglossus sobrinus
GAAATATGTAGTATTTAAAACATGAGACTGGATAAGACCATCTAAAATGGGTTTAGATAGAAAATAGTAAAGGTGCAAGGACAAGTCTTGAAACCCCATGATGTTTAGAGGCTGGAGAAATGAGAAGGAACCAGCAAGAAAGATTGAGAAGGAGAGGACAGAGATGCAGAGGCAAGTTCGGAGAGTGAGGTATCTTGAGAGGCAAGTGGACAAAGTTCCCCAGGAGGAAAGAATGATCAACTCTGAAAACTGTGTTGAGAGTCAGGTAAGCTACATTAAAAACTCATTAACTAATAATAATAGTTGCCAATAACAATAATAAGCATCAATAATAGCAGCTCTTGTATACTCACTATATGCTAGGAGCTTGACTATCTCATTTTCTTCTTCAAATCACCTCTGTGAGATGAATACTATAATTATTCTGCAATTTACAGAGAATGAAACTGTAATTCATAGAGATTAAATAATTTACCAGTCAGGACCAACTACATAATTTGTGGTGCTCAGTACAAAATAAAAAGGTGGGATTTTTTGTTAAAAAATTATTAAGAATTTTAACATGTCAACAACAGAGAATTAGATCAAGCGTGAGGACTTTCTGAAGGTGACCCCTAAGCATGGGTGTCACACCCACAAATTCTGCTCAGCATCCAGTCACATTTGTCATTGTTAGAGGCAGGCATTGGAGCCAAGACTGACTGAATCCAATCTAACCATCGTCTTGTTAAAATGATTGTTTTAAATGATTCTTTACCAAAATGTTGAGTGCTCCATAATTTTCCAATTGTTTTACCTAATAGAACCTCAAGAGATGTTTCCTGAGACTCTCTGCCACTCTAGACAAGTCTTCAAAACACCAGCCCTCTTCTGGTTGAATCTAAGCATTGGTTAGGTTGTCTGTGCAGGACTGGGGAGAGGAAGCTGGGAAAGTGCCTAATGGGAACTCTCCATTTGAAAATGAATGAAGAACTGTGACTTCCATGTGTGCCCATGAAATCCAAGTGTCTATGTGTGAAATAGGAATGGGAGCTAAGTCAAGTTGCATCCATATTTGATATTTATTTGAATTGACACTGTCTGCAGTTGGTGCTAATTTTGAATCCTTCTGTTTATTGGCTTTCCTTTCAAGCCTCAAACAGACTTTGCACCTGTGAAAGCAGTCTTGATTGGCATAAAACTCGGCCCTAGGAAGAGCGAAATTAAAGACTCCTTTCTCACACCTGCCTTTTTATAGCATAATATTCATGAAATATCAAGTTTTTCTTAACTTTTCTTTCTTTTTTTTTTTTTTTTTGTCAGCCTTATGGAAGCACCGCTGTGCCACTGTTACAGCATTTTAAATTAGTTTCACTATAGTCATCTGCTTTGTGATTATCTCTGCTTCTTGAACACCTGGTCTGACTTTGGAAATTATTAGCCATCTGGTCAAATACTGAGCAATTATAAGAACTTAATGGTGGGATAAAACATTGTCTATTAAGAGACTTGATAGTTTTTTCAAAGAATTAGGTAGCATTGAATTAAGCTCTGCCACTTACTTAATAAATGTGTTCCCTTTACTGACTTTAAAAATGTTACTTTTAAGGGCATACTTGGGATTTTCTATGGTATTAGTCTCTCCAGACATGGTGTTGGTAAAGGTTTCAGGGTCACTTCTCAGATTCACAAAAAGTTATTTGACAATTTCCATCGCATTTAAAAAATTTTGTTAAATTTATTGGACTGACATTGGTTAGTAAAATTATATAGATTTAAAATGTAAAATTCAACAATACATCATATGTATATTGCATTGTGTTTACCATCCAAGATAAGATTTCCTTCCACTACCATACATTTGACTCCCCTTTACCTTTACCTATTTACCACCTCCTCCCTTTCCATTTACTAATCACTAAACTGTGGTCTGTGTCCAGGAGTTTCTGTTTGTTTGCCTTGTTCATTTGTTTCTTTCTGTTTTATATCCTACATATGAGCAAAATCATATGGTTCTCAACTTTTTCTGTCTGTCTTATTTCACCTACCATGATTATCTCAAAATCCATCCATGTTGTTGCAAAGGGCAGTATTTCATCTTTTCTTATGGCTGAGTAATATTACATTGCATAGTAAAACAAGAAGCACTCTATGGCTTTTGTCTGACAAACATAAACCCAAAAGCACACTCAATCAACCATTTATTATTATGATCATTAACATGCCTGAAATCCTGAAATCCTTTCAGGATGGAACATTCAGAAGTGTGGGCCCTGTTCACATGCAGTGTTCTGATGTGAAAAGAAGTCTTTTGAGGATGTGTTGTATGGGAGGGAGCATTTTAACACCAGTGTCCATTTTAAGATTGGATGCTGTTTGGATACTTCTCAATAGGAGAGACATGTAGTGCTTAAGATCATATACTCTGGAGCCACCCTTCCTGGTATGGACCCCATTCTGCCACTAGCTCTGTGTTCTTGGCCAAGGTATTATTTATATTTGTTCTCTCATCTGTACAGCCAGGATGATGATAGCAATTACCTGATAAAGTTATGATAAAGAATGCTAACCACAGTATTTATTAAGTGCATAGAACAGTGCCTGGCATATAAATAATATAATTAATACTTTGTAAGTGTTATTAAATAAATGTATCTATAGAAAACAATACATAAAACATAAAACCAAATAGCCATTCTAATTAAGAATTGAATAAAATTACATAAGACTTGGGTAGATAGATGTCTAGATCTAGGACAAAAAGAAGAGAGACATGCATCCCATATGTCCCCAAGCCATCTACTCTTGTTAAGTCAGCCTTTCTTTTAATATTCAAATTAATTTCATAGCATTTTCACTTCATATATAATATCTGGAGGTTCATAAAGGTTAAGTTGTGCTGAATTATTTCTTGCTGTTACCTCACTATGCTCTGCAACCTCACTATTCTCTTAATTTAGTTTTGGCTTTTCACTGTTGTGTTTTTTTCTGAATTCACTCAGTTGGTAGACATTCATGGAGCATGAGACTAGACATTAGTGATACTGAGGTGAAAAATATTAGAAAAAACACATACATAAACTGTTGGCAGCCATTCTTGCTGAATGCCCTACAGACAGGGTTAAGGTTGCCTGCAAGCTAGAAGTTTGCAGGGCAGGTAAGCTCGTTACTGAAGGAGGAAGATTGACTTAATGGATAAGCTCGTTACTGAAATTGTTTGCATATCTGTGGGTGTTGCTTCTCATGCACATCCTAGGGTATAAATATACTGTGCTTAATAAACTCGGGGTGCAGTATTCACTGTTAGCCCTCACGACTCTATCTCTTTGTTTCTCTATCTTCTGTCTCTCTCTCTCTCTTTCTCTCTCTCTCTCCTTTTTTTCTCAATTCTCACTCCCCCTCTCGGGAACTGTTCACTCTTAGCTGGCTGGCTCCGGCAATAAACAAAGAATTTTCTGGTAATAACAAATGATACAAATGGCATAAAACAGAGTGACATGGTGCAGTAAGTTGGGGGTGGGATCTTTGAAATAGGGTGGTTCAGAGAAGCTGCTGGGAAGAGTTGGCATAGGAGAGAAAACCTAGATGATAAAAGGGCCAGGACACAGCAAAGGCCCTAAACAGGGAATAAGCTTCCTGTATTTGATAAGCTGAGAGAAGACCATGAACTGGAGCACCTGCCGGGGGAGTGAGGGGCAGATGGGAAGCTAAGGAATGTTTGGTTATTCTGCACCATGGGAGGTTAGACACTTATTCCTTTTCTTCTTTCTCCCTCAGCATCTCTACCACAAGGCAATTGTGGTAGTGGATTCTTTACAAAGGTTTAAAAAATACAAAATGATGTCTGACATGGTCAGAGAAAGAACATATAATGGAAAGCTGACACTATCATTCTGGAAAGTTCTTCACTCATCCCCACTCAACATTTCTCCTTGGCTCTCTTTTCTCCTCTCTGCCTGGTTTCTTCTATGTTACCAAATAATCTCTTTCTCTTCTCTTGTTTCTCTATCAGTGCCTTGTAACACTCACTTTCTTGCTATTTTATTATGCAACGATGCTCTCCTCTTCACTTTCAGGAGTAGGTTCTGGATCTACTTTTTACGTTTAAAAATATAAGGCCTCCACTAAATAGAGTTGTCCACTTGTAGCAATATAAAAAACTAATGAGCTTTTTGAAATTATATATTTTTTTAATTCTTAAACATATCTAGAACCATATTCTTCTAACTCCTGTTCTAAGCAGAATAGAAGAATATATTTTCTTATATTTAGAACAGATATCATGGAACATGTTTTCTTGTTGCTTGTTTTCCTCTTGGATCTATAGGTAAAGCTAGATGTATAAAAACTACCTCAGATATGGTTCTTTTGTAGCTTAATTAAACAAATTGTTTATCTTTTAAAAGCTTCCCTCAGTTAGGCTTTGTAACAATTAATCTCCTCCGTAGAAGGTAAGCTTCCAGGTATGAATGATCTCACTTCCTTTCCATCCTTTCTTTCTCAGAAACAACATCTGACTGCTGAGCTCTCATCTTTTATTTTTCCCATACTCATATTCTTCTTGAGAAGTAAGCAGCTTGGTTCTCTTACAAAGGGCCACAGTGAAAGAGATACTAGGATTGTACTTGTGGCACAGAAAACTAGGCGTCATGGCTGCATGTGTGAAATTGCAGCTTTGAGTTCTTTTTGACTTGAACACAGAGCAAGAAACCATTTTTTTACAATTCAGAGGCTGCTTTGAAGGCAACATTTCTAGGGGTAGGAGATATAATTGAGATGATATGGCCCAGCCACTATTTTGCATGAGAAGTTTGAAGACTCTATTTTCATGTCCCAGGTAAGCCACACAAAACATGTTCTCTCTGGGATCAGTTGCGGTCCTTATCCAGAGCACTGAAAATTGCTATGAGCACTGCCCCCAAACCACCCCTTATGGTGACTGACCTTGAAACAAACATCTTACCTCAGCTGTGCTAACACCATAAAATAGAGTTTCCTCAGAACAACTGTCTCTTTGTCGAGTGTTCTGTGGGCAAGGAGAGCTGTGAGCTCACAGAAGTCTATCCTTGAGCTAAAACTTCAGTATATTCCCATGGAAGACAGCAAAATGTGCCTCTCACTCTCCACATTTCTCTGTCAAGTCTTGATGTTTCATACTGGAGTCCAGATGCCAGAAACTCTTGTGAACACATGATTGTATATGTATTAAGTGTAAACCAAAAGCTTATTATTTCAGGAAGCTGCAAGCTTGAAAAATGTATCTTTAGTAACACATCTTAATAAGCTACGTTGTTGTATGTGCCTCTTTGAGAAGGTTAACGACTGTCAGTATGAATTATACTCATCCTAGAGGTGATCTGACTTATATCAAGTACATCTATGAGGACATTTGATCTTCTGTCTCTGGAATATGATGCAATTTACTTAACATTAAGAGGGGGATTTCTCCTCATGGCTAACATAGCCAATGGATGCCTCACTTTCCTCATTAAGGACACCTCTAAATATAAACTAGGAACTATACATCAGAATGTAAATCAGCCCACTGTTTTTACTAAAACGAATGACATACTGTAAATGACACTAGCCAAAATGAGTAACCTATAATTAACAAACTAGAAAGTGAGCATTTACCAGACAATACACACCTATGTTTGAATTCCATGTCTGACTTGAGTCATACATACAAACAGGGTGTGACTACATTAAGCAGTGTCAAGGAGTATGTGAGGGAAAAGCTTTGTTGCCAGGCACACTGACCATGCATTTGGTTTGTGGTCCAAGTTCTAAAGCTTCTGCAGATTTTCTGCTGAGAGGCAGCAAGCATGAATAGCTCTGATTCCATTTTATTATCAAGTTGCTTTGTAATGGAATATTATATGTTATCTTAAACATTTAGAGGCTTTTAATACAAACTGAATAGAACACTCATCTGTCAGATTGCTGTATTAAAAAAAAAACATACATGCTATATTTACTGAATTTCTACATTAGCAAGTGCTTTCCATGTCAGCTTTATGTTAATTATTACAGTGTCAGCATTTCATTTTTCTGACATCTTCCCTTTGAATGAGACACACTCAATGTTGACATGAGCTAACAGGCCAGAAGTGAGCCCTTAATGAAGAGGACTAGAATGAACAGTTAACACAGCATCATTGTTAGAAGAGGAATCATGACTTTAAATAGATTTTTTAAAAAATTACTTGGTAGGCACGGCTGCTAATAAAACTCTGTAGCTGTGTAGAACTTCTTTATGAGATGTAAATACGTGAGTGTTTTCTCCAAAGAGTTCCAGGGAATTATGTTTTTTATTCAGCCTCCTTATCAAATTTCAAAGAATGGAGTTGCTTAACATGTTTCAGAATATTTACTGTCAATAAACTAATATGTCCTAATAACTTCCTAGAGCAAACCAAAAACCAAAGCTTCCCAGTTAAGAGGCACTAAACATTTAAATGACCATCTGACCATCCTTAGGCCACAGAAGGAATATGCAGACATCTGGCTCCTGGCAGGAATGGTGCTGGCAGCTTTCAGCTGCACAGTCTGTCAGTGCAAGTGGTATGAATGCCCCAAATTTAATGTTTTCAGTGACAGCCATACTGTATCCTTGGCATACATACCTCACTGAGAATATGAAATCACTGGGCAAGGGTTACATAAAAATATCATTTTTATGAACTGAATATTTGTGTCCCATCCTCAAATTCATAAATTGAAAACCTAATTCCCAATGTGATGGTGTTGGGAAAGAGTGCCTTTGGGAGGTTTTAGGTGTAGATGAGTTTATGAGGGTGGGGTTCTCATGATGGGATTAGTGTTCTTGTACGAAAAGACACCAGTGAGTTTGTAAGCTCTCTCTCTCTCTCTCTCTCTCTCTCTCTCTCTCTCTCTCTCTCTCTCTCTCTCTCTTTCTCTCTCTCTCTCTCCACAATATGGGGGCAAAATAAAATGGTCATCTATAAGCCACACAGAGGATCACACCAGGAACCAAGTCAGTTGCACATTGGTCTTGGACTTCCAGCCTCCAAAACTGTGAGACAATAAGTGACTGTTGTTTAAATCATCCAGTCAATAATATTTCCTTATGGCAGCCTGAGCAAATGAAAAGAGTCATGTTTTATGTAGAATATCATTGACTATAAGGTTGTCTGTAATTAAACCAAGTCAGTCTCCATAGGCAGTGTGTTCAGCCCTTTGGAAATAGCAGTAGATCAGGTAGACATACAGAAGTCTCTCTTTATCTGCAGTTTCACTTTCCTCAGTTTCAATTACTTGTGGTCAGCTATGGTCTGAAAATATTAAATAGAAAATTCCAGAAATAAGCAATTCATAAGTTTTAAATTGTATGCCTTTCTGAGTAGCATAATGAAATCTCACACTGTCCCACTCCATCTGCTCAGGATATGAATCATCTCTTCATCCAGCTTATTCACACTGTCTACACTGCCCACCTATTAGTCACATAGTAGCTGTCTCAATTATCAGATGCACAGTAGTGATATTACAGTGTTTGTTTGTGTTATTTTACTTAATAATGCCACATTCACATAACTTCAATTACAGTATATTATAATTATTCTATTTTATTATTAGATATTGTTAATATCATACTGTGTCTAATTTATAATTTAAATGTTATCATAGGTATTGTAGATATGTATATATATAAAAAATATAGTATATATAAGGTTTGGTACTATCTGTGGCTACAGGCATCCTTTGGGGGTCTTGGAATATAACCCCCATGGATAAGGGGAGAACCGTTATAGTTCAGCTGTTGTCCTCAATAACTTACTGTCTAGGACTGATTATAAGAAACTGATTTTGAATCTTCACTGTATAAGAATAGACACATTGTATTCATATTAGCTCCTAGAAATATCAATGAAGATTTCTTTTGCATTCAGCTTCTACAGTTTCTTCCATATGGACTCCTCCATATCACAAATAATATAATTGAAACAAAGTTGCACAAATATGAAAATTACTTTGTAGGTGATAATGGAAGTATAAGTGTGTTGCCACTAGTTGAGACAGCAAACACAGTGGTTAAAGGTGTGGGTTCCAGAGCTATCCCACACGAGTTCAAGTTCTGGGTCTGTTAATTATAAGATGTGCAACTTTGACAATTTTTCTTAATCTCTATGTGCTTTTGTTTACTTGTTTTCTTATTTAAAATAGAGGACAATAATAGCACTTCCCTCTTATGGTGGTTGTGATCCTTGAATGAGGTAAGATATGTAAAGTGTCTGGAACATGGTAAGTACACAATAAATGTTAGCCTTTATTACTTTTATATTTTATCTTCATTTTATCATGGTGCTGAATGAGAGCATAATTGCACTGAAAAAAAAGCAAGCTGTCACTTTGAGATATAGGCCACTCATAATTAGCTCTTGAATCTATTGTACCAACATTTGGAGGCCCCACTCAACAAAGATCACAGATGGGCTTCACTTGACATATATAGCAGTGCTGTGAAATAGAGTAGGAAGGATATTTGCTTGTGATAATGGTGGTAATTAAAATTATAGGTAATGTGTTAACCAGTTGCAGTGTACTTAGAGCTGCCCAGAGAGAAAAAAATAAAAAAGACAGAAAAAGAATATTCTTTGAGGTAGATAGAAAATAAATAATTTGACAGGGAAATTTAGTGTTTCAGCATTGGTAATTTCCAGTTCCCAAGATTTGCACTATCCCCCTTCCTGAACCATACCTCAAACTTTACCTATTTGTTCATTGTTTATGATGAATTTTTATTATAATTAAAATATAATAGGAATTAGAAAATATAACAACTATAAGCTCAAGCCTTTATATTCAAAAGACTAATGTTCAAGTTTGACTATGTCTTTTACCAGGTTTTAACTTGGGGTAACTTAATCTGATGACACATATTAACTTATTGTCAAAGTTCAATTTTGTGTAGGCCTGTGTAATTAAGCCTTTATCCTCTGTTATGGGGAAGTAGGTAACCTCTAAGTCATTGGAATTTCCTCACCGATAGGAGTGTCTTTGTTATTCCTGGTAGTCTCTGATAGTTTATGTGAAAGAGATGACTCAGGATGGAGTTATTCATGCTGGAAACACTAACCACATATTTAGAAGTTTGGGTTTTTGAGCCACATGATGGCGCCTAACCTTGGAGGAAGAAAAGAGAGATAAAGAGATTAAGTTCAATCACTTTCAAAGGTTCAATCAATCATGCTTTCATAATGAAACCCTAATAAAAACTCTGGACACCAAAACTTGGGTGAGCTTCCTTGGCTAGCAATACTCTGTGTACATTATTACACATTGATGAGGAATATGACGTGTCCTGATTCCATGAAAAGAGGACACCAGAAGCTTTGTGTTCAGGACTTATTCTAAGCATCTCTTCTTCTGATTGGTTTTGACTGTATTTTTTCCTATAATAAAGTTATAATCATAGGGTTAGCATTTTTCTGAGTTCCATGGGTTATTCTAGTGAATTATTAAACATAAAGAGGTAGTGAGAATGCTTAAATTTGTATCCAGTTGGTCAGAAGTGAAGACGGCCCTGGAAATTCCAAACTTTGGACCAGAATCTGAAGTGAGGGTTGTCTTGTGGAAGACTCTGACCCTAACCTATGAAATAGTGTCAGAGATTATTTTAGCCAGTTACTGTAGAATTCAGAAATAAAATTATAAAAATCTGTTGAACAATATGGTCTAGTGCAGTGGCTCTCAAAATATAATTCTTGAAGGAGCAGCATCAGGATCATCTGAGAACTTCTTATAAATGCAGATTCTGGAGTACCACCCAAGCCTCTGCATCAAAAACTCTGTGCTTTAACAAGCTCTTCAGGTAGTTCTGATATACTCATAAGTTTGACAACAACTACTTCAGCAGTTAGACATAGAATTTAGGGTTAAGTAGCCTAGGTTTGAATTCCTAGCCCACCATTTATTAGCTCTGTAACCTTGGGAAAGTAGCTTAAACTGTCTGGGCTTTGGTTTCTCATCTGTAAAAATGGCAATAGTAATAGAATATGTCCATGGGGTTGTTGTAAGGGATAAACAAGTTAGTATCTAAAGCACTTAGTACAGGATGTGGAACACTGAGGGCTGTGCAAATGTTTGCTGTCATTATCTATAAAACAAGAATATTGCTACTTGTCCTGTGGTAAAAATTAAATGAGATAAAGTATATAATATACTTCCTGGTATATATTGCATTATCAATTAATGATTGTTCTTTTTATTATTTATAACTTCAACTCATTTGAGGCATTTGGTATATATTACTATTATTTTCCTGAAAAAGGACTACTGTGTATATAAAACTTTCTTTTACATAAACAATGGTAACCACACAAAAAAAAATTCAGAACTGAGATACATAACATAAAACAAGAGGGAACAGAGAAAAAAGTATCGAATACCACCAAACTAAAAAAACAGAAACATAAGGGCAAAGAAACAATGGAGACATTGAGCTACCAGAAAACAAAAGATAAAATGGCTATAGGAAAACTTCATATTTCAATAACCACTCTAAATATAAATAGACTGAAATTACCAATAAAAAAGACACAGAGTAACAGATTGGATCAAAAAACAAAACCCAACCATATGCTGCCTTTAAGAGACACATTTCAGCTGCAAAGACAAGTATAGACTTACAGTAAAAGAGTGGAAAATGATACTCCAGGCAAATGGCATCCAGAGAAAAGCGAGTGTAGCTATACTTATATCTGACAAAATAGGCTTCAAGATAAAAAAGGCAACAAGAGACAAAGATGGGCACTTTATAATGATAAAAGGAAAAATACATTAAGAAGACATAACATCATCAATATGTGTGCTCCCATCATGCAGCACCAAAATATATAAAGTAACTACTAACAGAACTAAAGATAAAAACTGATGAAAACACAAGTACAGTAGGAGACCTAAATACCTCATTAATAGCCATGGATATATCATTCAAGGAGAAAATCAATAAGGAAATATCATCCTTAAATGACATATTAGACCAATTGGAAATAATCAATAATAATAGAGCTTTTCATCTCTCTGAACAGTACTTATACATTCCTTTTTAGTGAACATGGGACATTCTCAAGGATAGACCATATGTTGGGACTCAAAACTAGCCTCAACAAATTTAAGAAGATTAAAATTATACCAAGCATATCCTTCTATCATAATATTTTGAAAACAGAAATCAACTGTAAAAAGAAAGCAGGAAAAAAACACAAATATGTGAGGATTAAGCAATATAATACTAAAGAATGATCGAGTCAAAATAGAAATAAAAAGTTAGATAAAAAAATATGTAGAATCAAATGAGAATGAAATTACAATGCATCAAAATTTAGGGAAACAGCAAAAGTGATAATAAGAGGAAAGTTTATATCATTACAGGCCTATCTCAAGAAATAAGAATAATCCCAAATAAAAAATCTGACATTACATTTTAAAGAACTAGATGAAGAAGAACAAATGAAGTCCAAAGTTAGCAAAGGGGAAAAATAATAAAAATTAGAGCAGAATTAAGTGAAATTAGTACAGAAAGACAATAGTAAAAAATAATGCAATAAAGAAAAGATCAAGAAAATTGACAAACTCACCTGGCTGTATTTACTTAGAAAAAGAGAAAATACACAAATAAACAAAGGAGAAATGAAAGATAAGAAATTAAACAGATACAACCGAAATACAAAGCATTAGACAAGAATATTATGAAAGAGTATATGCCACTGAATTCAATCACCTATATAAAATGGACAAGTTCTTAAAAATATACAAACTTCCTAGACTGAAACATGAAGAATTGGAAAATCCACATAGACCAATCAACAGTAAGGAAATTAAAACAATGATAAAAACTTCCCCAAAAGTAAAGTTCAGGACCAAATACCTTCACTAGTGAATTCCACCAGACATACAAAGATAATTCAATACCTAACCTTCTCAAACTCTTCTAAAAAATTGAAGAGGCAATACTTTCTAACTCATTGTATGAGGTTAACATTACTCTGATACACAAACCTGGTAAAAATAACACACAAAAAGAAATCTATAGTCCAATATCTCTCATGAATGCAGATGCAAAAATTCAAAATAAAATACTAGCAAATTAAATACAACAACACATTTAAAAGATCATACATCACAATACAGTGGAGTTCATTCCAGGGGCACAAGAATGGTTCAATATATGCAAATCAATCAATGTAATACACCACAGAAACAAAACAAAAGATAAAAATCATATGTTTATATCAATAGATACAGGAAAAGTACTTGACAAGATACAACATCAATTTATGATTAAAACACTTAATAAAAGTGGTCTAGAAAAAAAGTACCTCAACATAATAAAAGCTATATATAACAAACCCTCGGCTAATATTATACTTAATGGTAAAAAGCTAACAGTTTTCCCTCTAAGATCAGAAACAAGAGAAGGTTATCTATTCTCTCCACTCTTACTCAATATAGTATTGGAAGTTCTAGCTAGACCAATCAGGCAAGAGAAAGAAATAAAGGCACCAAATAGAAAATGAAGAAGTCAAATTGTCACTTTTTGCGGATGACATAATTCTCTCTATATAAAATCCTAAATGCCACACACACACACACACACACACACACACACACACACACACACACACTTATTAGAAACAATAAATACAGTAAAGTTTCAGGATATGAAATCAATGTTCAAATAACCATAGTGTTCCTATACTCTAATGATAAATTTTCAGAAAAAAGAAATTTAAAAAAATTTATTTTGCAATTGCAACAAAAAGAATAAAATACCTAGAAATAACTCTAACAAAGCATATGAAGGATCTATATACTAAAAACTATAACACATTACTAAAATAAATTGAAGAAGACACAAAGAAATGAAAAAGATAGTCTATATTCTTGATTGGAAGAATCAACACAGTTAAAATGACCTTATTACCTAAAGCATTATGCAAATTTAATGCCATCCCAGTCAAAATCTCAACAGAATTTTTTAAACAAATAGAACAACAACAACAAAACCCATCAGATTTGTGTGGAAGCATAAAAGACATCAAATAGCCAGAGCAATTCTAGAAGAAAGAGCAAGGCCAGAAGTATCATTCGGCCTGACTTCTAATCATACTAGAAAGTGAGGATAATCAAAACAGCATGTCATTGGCAGAAAAACAGACACACAGACTAATGGAACAAAATAGAGAGCCCAGAACTAAACCCCTGCATACATGGGCAAATAATTTTTAACGAAGAAGCCAAAATCATGCAATGAATTTTAAAAAGCTTCTTCAATAAATGGTGCTGGGAAAACTAGAAAGCCACATTCAAAAAATGAAACTGACTGGTGTCTATCACCATACACCAAAATTAACTCAAAATGGATCAAGAACCTGAATATAAAACCTGAAACAATAAGTCACATAGAAGAAAACAGAATCTAAAGTCATGAACCTTGGACTTAGAGAAGATTTTAAAACTTTAACCTCAAAGCAAGAGAAGTAAATCAAAAATAAATGAATGAGACTACATCAAACTAAAAAGCTTCTGCACAATGAAAAAAAAATAAAGCAAAGAGGCAACCATCTGAATGGGAGAATATATTTACGAATAATGCCTCTGATATGGGTCTAATATCTAAAATATATAAAGAATTCATACAACTCAACAACATAAAAAATTTAAGAAATCCAACTAAAAAATAGTCAGAGGACCTGAATAGACACTTTTCCCAAAAAAGACATACAAATGACCAAGAGACAAATGAAAACATACTCAACTTTACTAGCTGTTAGGGAAAAGCAAATAAAAAGTACAGTGAGATACCATCTCACATCTGTTAGAATAACTGTCATTAACAGGACAAGTAATAACAAGTGTCGGAGAGGTTATGAGGAAAAAGGAACCCTCATATACTGCTAGTGGAAATGTAAGTTGGTACAGCTACTATGGAAAACAGTATAGAGATTCCTCACTAAATTAAGAATAGAATTACCATATAATACAGCAATCTCTCTTTTGGGTATCTACTAAAAAAATGTAAAAATATTTATTCATAAAGATATACACCTTGATGTTCTTAGCAGCATCATTCATGGTGGCCAAGACATGGAAGCAATGTATCCTTTCATAGATGATCGGATAAAGAAGCTGTGGTACACATATACAATAGAATATTTCTCAAAAATAAAAAGAGATGAAATACTGCTACTTGTGACAACATGTATAGATCTTGAGATTATCATGCTAAGGAAATAAATCAAACAGGAAAAGTTGAGAATCATATGATTTCACTTATATATGGGATATAAAATTGAAAGCAACGAACAAACAAAACAAACAAAAACTCATAGATGCTGACAACTGTTTAGTGGTTACCAGAAGGAACAGGGAATGGGGGAAAGTGATAACTGTAAGGGGGTCAAATATACGATGGCAATAGAAAATTTAACTTTGGGTGGTGAACACCTAATGCAATATGATGTGTTATGAATTGTACTCTTGAAACCTATATAATTTTATTAACCAATGTCACCCCAATAAATTGAATAAAAAACAAAACAGTGCCTAACACATATAACACATTTCATTATATGAAATATAATATAATAAATACATAAACCAATAGCATAGTTGTTTTTTATTATCAAGAATTTGTAAGGTACATAATTATATGTGCTATGATCTTATATGACTGGTAGTGCAGTAAGTTTGTTTACATCAACATCACCTCAGACATGAGTAATGCAATGTGCTATGATGTCATGATGGCTACAACAACACAGGTTACAGGGATTTTTTAGCTCCACTATATTAATATGAGACCACCATCGTATATGTAGTCAATTGCTCACTGAAACAATGTTATGTGGAAAATGACTATATAAATTATTATTCACTAAGTAATATGCTATATTAAAAATCACTATGATGATGTTAATGATTTCCTCAAGCTAATACTGAGAAAAAAAATTAAAATTTCTTTCTCATCAAAACATAGCTGGTTGCTCAAGATGAAGAAATGTTATAGTTTCTACTTTATTATTCGCGATACTTTATATGACATTTCATGATTATTTTAAAGCAAGATGTACTGTGGTTGATTTATTGATTTTGTATACAAAAAGATTATTTTATTATTTACACATAGAAATGCATTGTTTTTCAAAGACACATTTCAAAGATCTGTCTGCATCAAAATTGCCTAGGGTGTTTATGGACAAAAATAAAACAAAACAAAACCTGAATGAAAACCTCAGGCATGGAAGTGGAAGTTTGAGAACCATGGTTTTTAGAAATTGAAAAACATTGGAAAAAATTTAAAAAACAAAAGATGTTTATGAGACTAGAAGATCTGGGTAATGTTGAGAAGGAGATAAATTCAAGAGAGACCTGATGGTGCATGATAATGAAGGAGAGATGGGATGGAAATACATCAAAGCATCTAAGAAGCCTGGACCAGAAGCCTGGAGATGACACAGGAAGCCTTTTGTTAACTGAATGACAGAACCACAACAGTTTCAGCTCTTTATGACTGAAGCATGTTGAGTTTAGTCTGTTCTTCTGTGACACAAATCTCTATAACACTCTGAGCAGAGCAGGGCCCATTGGGGTCAGAGCTCATCATTCCTGAGGGCAATATTAATCTTTTAATGAAAGGTTCTAAGTGCCACCATAGGCCATGTGCCCCAAGTGCTGTTTTTTCCTTCAGTCACTTTAGATATAGAGTACAAAAAAATTTTCTTGTGTCTACAAGTCTCCTAAAGGCCAGACAGTTTGCAATGTAGGCATGACAGTTGCTCTTCCTTTCAATAGACAAAAAGCAAAGATAATCTGCTTACTATTCTTATAGGTCCAGTATAAGACATTTTTTTTTTCCCTTGGACAAGTGCAGTAAACTAAATATACTTAGCGACACACATATAATGAGTGACTTATCTATGCTAAAGAGACTTGGTGATTTCTAAGTAATTTATAACTGTTAGAGTTTTGCTATGATGAACACTTTTTACTAGTAAGTTCTAATAAAATGGGACTTGTCAAAGCTTATCTAATTTTCTTCCCTGCCATTCTTCTGGAAGAGGTAACTATAAGCTATGAAATGAAAGTATATACAAAAAAAGAAAATATCTAAACAGTGCATAAGATGGTCCTGGTTCATTATTGAATAAATAAAAGTGGTTTCTGGGATAATTTACCATCAGAGAACACAGTAAAAATGCAACAGTGTGGGTCAAAGGTGTGTGGGGTAGTGATGGTGGGAATGAAAGGACGACTATATACAGCAAGTCAGCCAATTAGGTAAAATGAAACATTACTGCCACCAAGATACCTAAAAATGCTGGATGAAATGTAGCAAATATACTTTTAAATGGAGAGGTGTACTTGTAAGAAAGTAAGAGAAATTCCCAAGGGCCAAAAGAAAGAAGAAAACTATAAACAACAGTGGTCAGTGGGTGACAAACCACAGTTGCCCTAGGAATTTCGCCAATCTCAGTTAAAAGGAAAGATGTCTTTAAATTCAATGGCAGTAAAAAGGGAAATCATGTACCAAGTCAAAATGGGGTATTGGAACTGAGAACCCTGCATGGGGTTCAGGCCTTGAAAGAGATAACTGCCAATGAGAAATTGGTCATTGATAAGGGAGAAAATATGGAAGCTGTTTATCATGATTTGTGGCTGGTGTTAATCTCCCTGAGAATTTGTAATCACAATTCTCCCACAGAGATGGGTTCAAAGTTTGAATTTATTTTATGATCTCAAACCCATCCCCCTTCTAAAAAATATAAAACACTGAAAACACCACTGATGTACCTACAGAGGCAAATGCACAATTTATTTGGAGTCATACATTCTTAATCTAGGTGGCATACTATTTCCACACATATAATCCTACGGAAAATGTATTCACGATCCAAAATTACAAAGTGTGAGGATATAAGCTAGAATATATGAGCTAGAATCAGCACAAATAGTAAATAACAGCAAGTAGTAGCCCAAGAATAAAAGTAATATAGAGAAATTATAAAATAAGTGCTTTAAAATTAACAAAAATTAAAAACAAACAACAAAAATTAAAAATTAATAGCAAAATATCCTCTTAATTTTTCTGTTTCAAGGAAGAGACTATTAGATCACTTTCTTGTTAGCTTGAGAGGCCAGCCAGGCCACTCCTCTTTGGTACCCACCTCTGTCCTAGAGAAAACTGACAAAGACAGCTGTGAGGGCTGTTGAGAGCTGAGTGAAATATAGAGGCAACTGATTATATTAATCCATTGAATCAAAACCAGCTTGCATATTGATGGGCTACTGGTCCTTTTTTTTGGTGTCATAACAGCAAAAAGACTCAGGTCAGCAAAACTAACACTTTTTTTCTTAGTTTATTATCTTATACAGCTACTTACACGTTGGGAATATAGATTTTATTTGTACAGATTAGAGCTCTTTGTCAAAATACAGGATTAAAAATTAACACAGTTATAGGATTGAACTCTGTATACTTTTAGGATGATTTCAATGCTGATTAGAGTCAGAGTGGGGGCAGATACAGATGGCTAGCAGAGTTCACTGGTGGATACGACTACCTGCAACACCTACTGTCATATAGACCAAACCTGCAGTTCTTACCTTCAGGTATCTATCTAAAAGAAGTTCTTGGATTATACCTTCATATGGGTAGAAATTAACCTGCAGTAACCTTGTAGACATATTCTTATTGCATGACATTTCACTGTACCTATCATTCTGGGAAAAGTAAACAAGAAAATCATGTCCTTTCAGTGTTTGTCTGTAATTAAAGCATTTAGTAATGTGCAAATATAATTAAATCTACTATAATAGATTCGAAAAGAAAGGCTTGTGAACTCACTTCTTAGATAGGAAGTTCATATTAGATGACAGGATAACTTCTTCTTGCCTGAGAAAATGACAGTTCTCAGAAATGTGTAAAGACATGAATTGTCAAAGGGAGTTACTTCCCCTGTAATTGTTCTTGGTAGGAGGTGGGTCTGAATAACTTTTTATAAACTCAGTCATGATGGGAGAAGATGGAGAGGATTCAAACTAAGTCAATGCCATATTTCATGAAAGATATCTTTTGTAGCCTTTTCAACAGTGAATTGTTGATTTGTATTAGCTAAACCTAAAATAAAAGTGAATTATGAAAAACCCTAGATAGTAATGTGGATAAAAAGAATTTTCATATTCTTCCTTTTCATAAATGTTAGCAGACACTGTTTGCAGGATGTTATTATATTTTTAAAAGATGCTGCATGATTTTTAAATTATTTTTAAATCCCTGTAACATGTCTCTCAACTTTGAATTTTACATAGACTTCAGCATGTCTTACAATGATTCTAGTAAGTTAAAAAAATATTTGCAGAAAAAGATTTCAGTGGTTTCCTCTCTTTGGCCTTCAACTGAAATATCAGCTCTTCTTGGGTCTGGAGCCTGCTGCCTTTCAGGCTCACACCATTGCCTCTCTTGGGTCTGTTTGCCAACTTCAGATCCTGAGACTTCTCAATTTCCATAACCACACAAGCCAATTTCTTATCATTTCTTTATATATACATACATATATATATATATATACATACATATGTATATATATATATATATACATACATATATATATATATACATACATATGTATATATATGTATGTATGTATGTATATGGCTATAAAGCTTCTGCTGGTTCTGTTTCTCTAGAGAACTCTGACTAATACAGGACTTATCTCTGACTTTTTTGCTTTCATTTTCCTATTTGCCTTATGTTTTTTTTATTCCTCAGTCTCTGTCTTCTTTTGTGCTCAATTTATCTTTTTCTAGAGTACCATTTTAATTCTTCCTCATTTTTTTTTCTGTATTTTTTTCTTAGTGGTTATCCTGGAAATTATAATTAATATCATCAAGTTCTAATAATGTAGTTTGAATTAATATCAACTTAACCATGGAAACATACAAAACTTTGCTCCTCATTGAAGATTTTTAAATGGTGACTGGTTTTAAAACCTTTGCCACAATTCCATAACAAGATTCATCTCAATGCTGGCACCATCAGCTTTTAGTATCATTTTTTCTGATTCATGTTGTAATTTTTCTGCTTTTTGGTATGATAAGTGAAATTTCAATGTATTGGCACTTTTTGATTGTTGAGTTTTAAGAGTTCTTTATATATTCTATATCTACTTCTTGTCAGATAAGTGATTAGGACTTACTGGATATTGTATCAGGAGAATCATATCCAACTTAATCTTATTTTAGCAGGCAGTCCCTCTGTTGAGGGGCAGTGGGAGGGACAGGGGGGTGTTTTCTCAGCCTCCAGCAGAATGGAGAACTGACCATCAGCGCCTTGTTGAAGATGGGTATGGTGAAACTTCAGGTTCCTCTTCAGCCCTGCTGACACCTTCCTGATGAAAACAGGCCATCAACTAGCACCACTTCATGGGCACAATTGCTCTCTGGGTCCTTCTGCCTTCAGAAAGTGAGGAGATAGCATGACTCACACCACTTTGCCGTTGCCAGATTAGAGAAGCAGCCGAGCTCCCCACCAGGCCCTGCCACTGTCAAGTGAAGTCTCCTGTCCCACACAGCCTCACTAAGTGTCCTTGCTGCTAAGTAGATGTGGAGACACAGTTGTCTGTCATCCTGCTGATACTTCCTGGGTTGGAGAATCGCAGGACTGCTTCTTTCCGCCAGGCCAGGTAAAAAGATCAGTTTTCTGCTCTGCCCCATCAACAAACACCCTGGCAGTGGGCAGAGTGAGAAGGTACAACTCCCTGCTGAGTTTGCTAAAAACATGGATGAGAGTTGGTTTTCTGTTCGATTCCGGCTGGAGTAGGGTGGACCTCTCCAAAAAGGTTTTCTGTTTGTCAGCCACCCTTTCCAAGTCCTTTGAACAAGGTGACAAGCTTTTCCTGGTGCCTTTATGTCTATGCCTATTGGCAGTTTCAGTCTGAGGTTCTACAGTGCCCTATCCAGGAGACATGGATGTGATAAAGCATCAAGGGAACCCACATTCATGTATTTCGCAGTTGTCGGGTCCCTAGGCAGTCAGGCTTCTTTTCCACCTTTAATTCTCTTTCTATGCTTGTTCAATGTTTGTAGTTATAAGTGGGAGGACCTGGAAGTAATCTGGTTATTCTGTCTCGGTGGGAATGGAAGTCTAAAACAGGGTTTGTTTGTTTTAACAAAAGAAACATTATTAACAGTGCTGAGAGATAAAATTCTGTGCCTAAAACATACTAACAAAGTAATTTTTAATGCAAAGTTCTATATACTTTAGAAGAACTAACACATTGAAAAACAGGTTAGGTTCTTAAAAACTTTTAGTAAAGTCTTTTCGTTAGTTCCCATATCCAAGGTAACACTACAGAAATGAACCTTAATGGCATGTATTACTGATGCAATTTTGCTTCTCTTTGTGTGTTCTTGCCCATGAAAGTATGTGATGCAAACTTTACCTGCAGGTTACCTCAGTTGTAGCGTCTTTGTCACCCAGAATCTCCCTAGTGGGTGATGCCTTCAATATGGATGACCACTCATTCCTCCTTTCACTATATGCCTGGTTTTCTTCTAATTCACAGGCCACTCCTTTATCGTCTCCTTTGTTGGCTCCATATCCTCTACCCAACATCTACATATTGGGGTTCCTAGGGTTCATTCTGAGCTCTTTCTTGCTCTGTGTTCCTTCTTTTGAACTTAACTTCTAGACTCAAAGGTCTATCCATGTATGCTGGCAATTCTGATGAATGTCTTTGTCTCAGATCTCTTCTCTGAGACCTAGATGGGGTAGCAAATTCTTTACCTGAGATTATTACTTGTCATGTAGGCCTCTCAAGTTTATCGCTCCTCTCTGTAAAACTCATCTTTCAATAGTCCAATCAACAATAAAATGTACCACTATCTTTGTAGTTTTTCAAACCCAAAACCTAGAAATCTTCCCTTTCTCTCATTTCTCAGGTTTATCACATACACAATTTCTACTAATCTACCTCTAAACTGTTTCTTAATTCTAACAATTTTCTTTTTCTCCACTGCCACCACCTGAATCCAAGACATCATTCATATTTACAAGTCAGACACAATTGTGTCCTTGTAGTTTTTTCCCTCCAAACCATGTCCAATTCCAATTTGACTCTTCACAAAATAGCTAAGAGCAGTTCCCTCCCCGCCAAAAACATAAATCTTACCATGTAGCTTCTACCTCAGTTTCACCAAGGAATTTGTTTGAGGATCATATCCCCATGGTCCACATTAGGTAGAATCCAATATGGGGGCACGGCTTTGAGCATATTATATTTTCACCATTAATTTCTCTCTCAAGTTAATCTTTTCACAAAAGAAAAGAAAATGCTTCCATGACTTTAGGAAAAACAATCTTATTTTTTCAGATAGTTTATAAATTCTTGGAAGGTTAAAATAACATGATTTCTTGCATAGTCTTTTCTATGTTGAAGAAATATAGTGCATTAGTGAAGGAACTTTATACAGCAGACACTCCATTGAACTGTGACAGTGTTTCTCTGTATACATATTTAAGATTATAAATTGGAGGCTTTTTCACTACAAATCAGCAGAGGGGATTGGAGAATAAAGTAAATGAGAAAAGACTCCTCTGCATCAAAGATACTTCTAATTTATTTCAGCAAAGGCACACATACAGCTTAAAAGATCAGGAATATAGTGATGCTCAAAAGGTTCCTTCTCATTTTGTTCCATAAACATTTTAATTTTTGTATTCATCTTCCAAGACATGTAACTTACAGACCTTTCTCTGTGGTACCCTAGCGATGCTTTTAAGTACTGATTATAGGCTGCTAAAAACAAAATTAATTCAGTAAGTGATTTAGGGCTTGAGTTGTGCATTATTCAAGTAAATCAATAATGAAGAAATGATTTTATTTTAAGGCGAGGCTCACTTTCTTATGGACTGCAGTAGTGTTATTTTTAATAAGCTCTTGTATTTGGCTTTAAGACTGACCTCCTGAGCCTGTGGTAAGAAATTCAAAATATTCTGAAAATTATCTGAAGACTAACTTCTTCTGCTGGTTTATCTGTCAAGGGAAATCTCATATCTATGTACCCTAATGAGTAAGCAGCAATTAATGAGGACTCTATGTTCTTCCATACCAATGATGAGACAAAAGAAGGACAACTAAGCAGGACAAGCTGAGTAGAGAGAAAATTATCTCTTATTTAGAATATAACTTCAACATTCAAAAATCTTAAGTAATGGAAGTTATTGTCCTTCCTGTCCAAACTATATTGATGTCAGAATTTTACATGTCTGGAATCCATTCAGATAATGATTTTGATCTTCCTTGTCAGTTTTTCAACGTCTCTTGTTTTAATCTATGGTAAAGTAATCATAAACAGAAAATGCGGTATTCTGTAGTTTTAAATTTTATTATATATATTTCATCTTTTACTTTAGGTAACTTTAGCAATAATAATAATTGGAAATGAGCAATCAACACTGCCCATACTTTCTGAATAGCCATGTGAAATATAGGTCATAAAAAATCATGCTATCTTTTTTTTCTAAAGAATATTATTAGTGATCTTGCCTAAAGGCCTAAATACATAAATAATTGTGCACACTGGGAAAAATTGGAGAAGTGTATATCTATGAGTTACAGAGATATAATCCCAACAATGCAGCAGCTGTGAGGGGATGTGGAACTGAATGGTGAAGCAGAACTCAGAAGAGGGAATACTGAAGGCTCAGGTTAAAGAAGTAGAAATTAATCAGGTCTTAATTTAGACATACTCATCCTCTACACAACCTTTCATTTTAGACCAGGGAAGTACTATTTACCTCCTTTTGCAAATTGTGATATTGAAGTTTAGAAAAATACCTACTGGCAAATGAGAGAGCAGGATTCTGAACATTCCGGGACTTTTGGGCCCATTCTCTTCTTTAATTGTTTTTTGGCACTTAGTGACATCTCTGCAGTAGTAACAGCACCCTGCATCACACTGTCCATGTGAAGAACCCATTCAAGACTCAAGCCTCCCTGTTCCTCATGCTCCTCATCCTTAATGACTTTGATCTTTTTCCCTTGTCAGCCATTATTTCCTATTCCACTGAAATCACCTGGACCTTCTCCACTCCTGAAGCAGTTCTATTCCATTGAGAAGTTTTAATCCCTTACTCAAACCTGCTATTGTGTATGTGTTTGTTTTGTAGATTTCGCTAAACACTCAGCACACCTGTGTGTTTACTCGAGTGATGCCTCTGAACTCTTGAAGCTCTCCACCTATTATCTCCCCACTTACCTCAGCTTACTTCCCACTTTGCTTTTTTCTCTAACTCTGTAGTCTTTTGTGACCCCTTACTCCAACCATTCTCATAGGAGCCCATGTTTTCAGTTCCCATGGGCTCTGGCTGTGCTTTTACCCTACTTAGCTTGAAAATCTACACATTTAAACAACACCGTAAGTTCAGAACCACTTGGCCTACACTTGGAATGCTGAGAGCTGCTAAGGAAAATCAGGAAAATTTTCAAATTGGAGCTTTTACAAATTCATGGTGTCCATTAATGCAACCGAGCCTCAGCACCACACAGCAATACTTATGCATTTCTCTTTCTCTAAGCTGATTTTTCATTTCTTGTAGACCTCCTTAAACCTTCTTATTTCCCATTCAAGGGGCCTCTTACTTCACGGAGAAAATGGAAACACCGAGTGGAAATCCACTTGTAAACCTATAGACAAATTGTAACTGACACTCATCATCTTTTCTTTCCCTTCAGTTGTGAGAGGAGTTGTGAAGCTGACCCCTGGAGTTGTTTTCCAGACCCAGGCTATTTCTTCTTTTAAAGCAGCGGTCACCAACCTTTTCAGCACCAGGAACCAGTGCTCCTATGAGAATCTAATGCCTGATATTCTGAGGTGGAGTTGAGGTGATGATGAGTGGCTGCAAACATAGATGAAGCTATACTTACTTGACTGCCTCTGACCTCTTGATGAGAGGCCCAGTTTCTCACAGGCCATGTACTGATACCAGTCTGTGGCCCAGGGGTTAGGGACCCTTGTTCTAAAGAAACTCAAATTCTTGATCCCTCCATTTTCTTATACCTCTAAATTCTTCCTTTCTACTGTTTTTCCTGTCACCATTTCAAAGTTAATTTTCCTTTGACTAAGACTCCCAAATTTGGTCCTACTCAGTGTTCACCATAGGTAAGTAATGTATAGCTATGTGCTTCATAACTACCTTTCGGTCAATGATTGACCCATATATGACAGAGGTCCCATGAAACTATAAATAAAGCTGAAAAATTTTTATTGGCATTGTGACATTATAGCACAACATATTACTCACATGTTTGTGATGATGCTGGTGAAACAAGTATACTGAGCTGCCTGTCATATAAAAATGTAACACGTATAGTTGCCTATAGTACATAATATTTGATAATAATAAACTACTATGTTACTAGTTTATATACTTACTATACTATATCTTTTATTGTTATTTTAGACTGTACTCATTTTACTTATAAAATTAGTTGTAAAACAGTATGGTATGTTACACTGTCAGCAGCTTACTGCATCTCTTGATTACAACATTTCTCTTGTGCTTGATTTAATCTATGTAAATTTAGTGTACCCTAAGTGTGCAGTGTTTATAAAGTCTATAGTTCTGCACAGTCATATCTTAGGTCTTCACATTTACTCACTACTCATTCACTGACTCGCCCAGAGCAACTTCCAGTCCTGCAAACTCCATTTCTGGTAAGTGTCCTATATAGATATACTATTTTTAAATCTTTTACACTGGATTTTACTGTATCTTTTCTGTTTAGATACGTTTAGATACACAAAAACCATTGTTATAATTGTCTACTTACTACAAAGGTTTGTGTAAGTGCATTCTACTACATTTGCACAATACACAACCAAGTTGTCTAATGGCCCTTTTCTCAAAACACATTCTTATAATTATGTAGTGTATAAAGGTAATTATATTTGTGTATTAGTTCAGCTATCTTTCTTGACATTTACACATACCTTATGCCAGGACCATACAATAAATATGGTGTTTAATTTGTATGTAAGTAAGAATCTGCGTTTTACATTAATAATGCCATTGATTTAATCATTCTGCATTTTAAAAAAAGTTAGCACATATAGGTCTACCTCTTTTTTTTTAGCTATGTCATATTATTTCATAGTCTGGTTAGATCACCATTTATCCAACCAATTCCCTAATGCTGCCTATTATGCCATTACTTTTCCTACAATTCTGCGATGATTGTCCTGGTATGTACTTCATTATGCACATATGTGTCTACTTTTTTACGATAGATACTAGGAAGAAAAACATCTGATTCATAAATGTGTGTACTTTAATAGATTTTGAGGCTGAATTGCCATGCAGTATGGCTGTTCTGAATTTATACTGATAGTTTAGGAGAGAACCTAGATGTGTATATACTCACTACTATTGATATCAAAAATTTTAAAGTTTGCCAATTTAATAAGAGAAAAATATTATTTTATTGTTTTAGCATATTTTATTATTAATGAGGTTTAATTTCTTTTATATGTTTATAAAAAAGACCATTTTAATCTTTTTTATGACTTAAATATTCCTGGTTTGTTCACTCTTCTATTGGAATTTTTGTGTGTGTGTTTTTTGTCAGTTTGTAAGAATTTATATTGTGGATTCTACTTATTTGTTATATATTATAAAAATATGTTCTATTGATCTGTATAATCTTTTAATTATTTACTTGATTAGATTTATCTCCTTTAATCTCATAGTAGAATTCATAGCAGAATTATGTTAATAGATTTTCTAAGTTTAAATTTTCTTCCATTAGGATAACCTTTTTTTCTGGCTTCCTACAACATTTTTGGTGCCATTTATATATTTTGGGAATTTCTCACACTATGGCTCTTGCCTATCCTAGATGGAATCCAGAAAGTCACTCTTGTGACCTCCTTGCAGGTAGGACACAAGCAGATAACCTATGCTCAGCCAGAGAAGAATAAGAAAAAGAGGCTGTGGAGGGAGTTTATTTCACAGAAAGTGGAAGAGCAGAGATCCAGCTCTCAAGGGATTCAGTAGGAAAGCCCAGGTGTGAGGACTCATTCCTATAGGTGTTGGTATTGGCTGCTGTATGCATGTCCAGCACAGCATAATACAACTTCTAGGGGAACAATCTGGGTTATAACCTGGAAATTATTTCTGATGGTGTTGATTCCAAACTTTGGAATGACTGAACATTCTTTAATAAATTTTTTCACAGACTTAACTAAACAGACTAAGTTAGTTGCAGTACAGCTCCTGACAGTTATGATGTACTGTTATTTTAAAATACAGATCAATCTTTCTGTTTTTTTCTTTCCCTTCTTTCCTTCCTTCCAAACCTTCTGTCCTTCCTTCCTTCTTTCCTTCCTTCTTTCCTTCCTTCCTTCCTTCCTTCCTTCCTTCCTTCCTTCCTTCCTTCCTTCCTTCCTTCCTTCCTTCCTTCATTTTCTATGTTCATGAATTATATTAGCTATTTTCTTTCCTTTTTTTGTTTTTCCTTTTGTCTTATTAGGTCATCATGCTGTGCCTATCTATATCTGCCTTATAAAATAAGTTTTGTGGCTGGTCATTTTTTGAAATAATTTATGTAAAGAAAACAATCAGTTCCTTGAGAATTTGATAGAATATCTCATAGAATTCTCTAGAATAGTGACTTTTGGATGGTAATGGTAAATCTTCAATTAACATTTTAATTTCTTTTATTGTTATTGGTCTATTTAGGTTCTATTATGTTAAGTTTTTAAATTTAAGTTAATGTTTTAAATTTATTGGTAGTAAGTTGAACATAGATTTCTCTTTTTAATTCTTAAATCTTTATATCTGTAGCTGTGGCTCCATTTCCTGATTTTTTTATTTATAGCTTCTTTATTTTTTATTTTTCTAACCACACTTGCTAATATGTTCTAATGTATTAATCTTTTTACTAGCTGTATGATCTTGGGAAACTTACTTAAACTTTACATGTCTTGGTTTCCTCATTTTAAAAATATGACAAAATAGTTTTTAATATATTAAGGTATAATAGTGTGTATAATAGTGGAATCTATTTTGTATGTCTGTTAGAAAATTAATTCAATTACTGTATATAATGCTTATAATAGTATCTGGGGAATAGAAAGCCAGGTATAAATAGTAACAATTGTTATTTATTTGAAGGAATCACCTTGTGCTTTAAATAACTATTTCTGTTTTTTTAAGACTACTATTTCTTTAAACATCTGCTTTTATCTTTAATTTTTTTCTAATTTATTTGAAGTTTTTTCCCAAATTTTTTTTCCAATTTTTATTCAAACATTTATTTCCAAATAAGTCAATTTAAGACTCTATTTTCTTCAAAGTACAACTTTGCCACATAACAAACTATTATGCATTGTGATCTTATAGTGTTTCAGATTTTAAAAGTTTATATTGTCCATATTGTATTCTCTTTTTTCCCCTTAATTCATTCTCTTCTTCACTTGGCAAGTCAACTGGAAAACAAGCCTGGTTGAGTCCATCTCCTCAAGACCTCTCATACCTGCCTCTTCATTCCATCCCTGTGACCACTGCTTTCCTTCCTGCCAGTATCCTGCCTTTCTCTGGGGGATCTCAAGGGCTGCTGAAAGTTACTCCATCTCTAGTTTCTTTCCTTCATTTTCATCATCCATGCAACTACCATGGTGACCAATAGAAAAATGTGAATTTTATTGTATTATTAGACATCATAACTTTCCATCGGCCACAGAAAATGCTTGTGCATTATAGACAAAGTTTTTAATTATCTAAGATTTTACTGCCAATCCAGCATTATTATTACTATTTGGCACTTTCCTCTATAAACTCACTATGTTTCAGTTGGGCTGACTTATTTGCTTGTCCTTAGAATAAATCATATGCTTTCATAGCTAAATATCTTCCACATACTTTTTTCCTGCAAAATTCCAAGTTATACCTTAAGTCTCAGGTCTAAGGTTATTCTTTCAATGAAATTCTTTATTTTTTAAAAGAATTAAAATATTTGTAACTTTTCAATTACAGTTGACATTTAATATTATTTTATGTTAGTTTCAGGTGAACAGCATAATGATTAGACATTTATATAATTTATTCACAATGTGATCCCTTGGTTAGTCTAGTACCCACCTGGCACTATACACAGTTATTACAATAATATTACAATACTATTGACTATATTCTCTATGCTATACATTATATCCCCATGACTATTTGGTAACTGCCAATTTGTACTTCTTGATCTATTCCCTTTTTTCACCCAGCCCCCAGTCCCCAACTCCCCTCAATGAAATTCTTGCTGACTATTGATTCTCTTCTCTCATTTAGATGTAGATGTCCCTGAATACCCACCCTGTTGATTAATTATAACATGACATATTACTATTTAATTTATTCTTTGTATATTTTTTTCTCACATAAGTTTTTAAGTTCTTTGTGGGTAGAGATGGGGTCTGATTATTTATTTTTATAGTTCCAGCACCTAGAGCAATGTCCAAGCACATGGAGATGCTCAGTGTTTTTTGAAAATTATTAAATGATGAACAAATTAAAGTGTCACATTTTTTGTTTCTATAAACATTTCAGGTAATGAGTTAGATTGAATCTGTTCTGACTAGGGAGTCAAATTCCTTTCCATAAACAAAATTTGCTGAACTATGCCTCAGAAAAGATCATTGTATTATTGGGTAAGTCACATGGATATTTTCATAAAGACGAGATTGTTTGACCTAAACCATTTAATAAAAAGAGTAAGTTTTTCCAATGTTCTAATATCCCTTTATTAATAATATTTTCCTCATTCTCTGGATTATAATGAGAAAACCTACTAAACCCAAGGATGAGAGGAAGTGACAGAATTTGGTGTTCTAGCTTTCTCTCAGTGCTGGTAGTCAAGGTTTTAAAAAATTATGTATTTAAACAATAGAAATCAGAAATTTAAGTTTTTTGTAAAAAAAAAATAATTATATAGATGTCACTCTTGTGTTTCATATGGTAAGTCCTTTCAATTAATGTTATCTAATGCTGAGTCATCAGAGCCCTGCTTGGATTGTTCATTCACATACATAACTTATTGTTCCCATGGGTCCACCTACTCCAAATCACCTTTTTAAAGGAGTGAGACATAGCGTATCTGTTTCTTTTCTATTTTCAGTATTTCCCTTTAATAGCTTAACATTCAGGAAAATATCTGAAAACCATGTTGGTCTGACTTTGTTAAATTAACATTTGTTAAGTAAAGCATAGAGTGCTATATAGTTAGTTGTGGTTAAACAACAGACCACAAGAGAAGTTGAAATACAGAATTTTATTTACTCACGGTTTCTGAAGGGAGTAAGTAGCATGCCTTGAGGGATTAAGAGGGAGGTCGAGTCAGAGTTTAGACAGAGAGATAGGACCTGGGCACATGCCCTTAGTTAGTCAGTGGTTTGAATGCTTTGGGGTTCCTGGGCTAAGGCCTGATTGGTCAATTCAAACCAAAAGAGCAGGGTTTTGGTAAACAAAGGGAAGACCCTGGGAAGCACAAGGAACTGTTGATCACAAGGGCTATTATGGAAGTTGCATCAGGAACTTACTTATATTTACTATGACTCTGTGGCTGCTCTGTATAGCATGTGCTTGCATGAGGGGATGAGGGGACTAGTGTCAATTTAAGGTCTCTACAAGCCACTTAGCCAAATAAAATAGATGCTGAGGCAACATTACCATGGAAGAGCTGACCTAAACTCTCAACATATGTCTATTAAAACCAAGCCATAAGTATAATGGCCTATAAGAGAAAGTTTAACTGTATGATTTTTCTTGCAAGTGCCCATGCATTTCTTTATCATTTGCAGTTTGCCTATTATTCTTCCAAGGGAAACCCAGAAGAGAAGATTTTTGGCATAATTTTTTAATGACAGTTGTCTTGTAAGGATAGGCTTTCTCATTCTTGTTTTTCCTTCCATAGTCAAATTATTTCAGAATTCTTTTTAACAGAAAGCATGCTAGTTATAATAGAAAAATATTTCAATAAATTGAACTGCTACATGGGTTAAAAGCCTTTATAAGAAAAAAACTGTGCAATTAAAAAACTTCAAAGCCTCAGGAAAAAAAAAGAGTAATGTAGCTTTCTCGTCCAGTTTCTGATACATGGTAGGCATTCATTATTAATTTGGAATCATATAGGTGGATTGGAGATACAATCATTTAACTTGAATTAAAAAGCTCTCTCAAAATTTAGCTGCTTATTCTCTATAAAAATAAATGTGTTGTTAAAAATTGAAAAAAAGAAGACCCATAACTGAAAAGAGTTATTTTTCTTAATCTCTGACACCTCAAGAACCTCCTTCTTCACATAGGTGACATTTCTGTGATCAAAGGACTGATACTGAGCTGACAGATCTGCTGTCCGACTGGAGGATGGAATGTCTCCCTTTAGGCTATTATAAAATGTCAGAATCAACACATTTCTAGAAGAAATTTTGAAACAAATTTAAAAATTTATTTTTTAGTTATAAGGTCTAAAAATGCATGGGTTTGTGAATTTATACAGTTTTATATTTTAAGATCTAAAAAGATTCATTATAAAATGTGATTTAGTATATTATTTGTTTAGTCAGAGTATTTTATACTTGCTATTATTTTTTTATATATATATTTTAAAGTTTAACATTCTCCTTCTCAAAGTTCCTTGGCCTTCAAACCCTTACATAGAAAAATGAATTCATACCCTCTGGAAGTTTAAAAGAAATAGTTCAAAGAGACCATCTTTAAGTCAGAAATTTCTTTGAAATCCCAGTTTTTATCTTCAAAACTCAGTTAAATGTAGTATTTTTAAAATATGTCTCACGTTTGTTTTAATAGTACTATTTTAAATTACTTGTCGATAACTAAAATTTGGACTATAAAAATGTCAGATTTCTCCTGTGGTTTCATGTTCTGCACTCCCTTTGCTATCAGCACATAGCTGAGCAGTACAGAAGTATGCCTAACCCAGAAAAATAAGCAGAAAAGATTGTGAATAGCAGACTAGTATAATATGTTTGGTAAGGTACAACAAAATTACACTGCATTTCTACAAAGCCTACCCTTGACCTCTCTGCATCTGATAGCCTTGCCAAAGATGCTCAAAGTGAAACCCCAGTATTCTGAGTATGCACAGATTGCTACCTATCTATGCTTCACCTTAGGCTGGAAGACTGTTGGATAATAACCTGTCATTCATTCTGTGTGAAGAGGAGAGATTACTGGATTTTGAGTCTGATGCTTTGACCTTGTTTTGCCACCATCTCACTTTAAAGCATTGTGTGAATCACTTGTTTTCTTGAATTCTATATTTCCCTTTTGTAAAATTTGAGGATGAGTTGCAAATAACATCCAAGATCCCTTCCATGTATAATTTCCTCTCTCAAGTTACTGATGTTATCTTTAGAAACTTCTATGTAAAACAAAGGAAAAACTGGGCTTTATGTAGTGAACTGAATAAATAGATGTTTTGGTCAAGATGATGGGCTACGTAAAAGCTGGGTTCACTTCCTCTTGAAATCATGTTAAAATTATACCAAATTATAAAACAATCAACTTGGAAGACCACTTGAAGTCTAGCAGATCACAACACGTACATCTGAGGATATAAATAAAAAGCCACATTAAGATCAATAGGAAAGGTGGAGATACAAAGTGACCTGGTCCTGCACCCGTGTATGGTGGCTGAGCACAGGGAGGGAGAGTGTGGCTACAGAAGCCTGCCCGAAGGAACGAGGGGTCCTGGCCATTCACAGAGGATCCCCAGCCCAGAATTTCAGTACTGGGGAAAAAGAGTTTCCACAAAATCTGACTGTAAAAATAAGTGGGGATTCTGTCTATCTAGGTGAAACAGAAGAAATCTGAAAACCAAGACCTCCTTAAAGGGCCCACATAGAGACTCACTTGCAGACACTAACCCTAACTCCATCAGAGGGTCAGCAGCATAAGAAGCACAAGAAACATACAGGGAAAAATTGAGCTGTGTGGCGTTGGAATGAGGGCTGAAGGGATTGCCACCATTGTTCCTTGCAGGGCAGTCTGTAGGCACATGCTATCTTGCTTGTATCGAGCCCTCCCCCTGCATGGCCAATTCTGAAGCTGCATTGTCTCCATGAAAAGCTGTATTAGCCCACTACATGCCACATCTTTCTGAGACCCGTACCACTAAATTCACAAATTATCCATGGAAAGCACATTTCTAGGCAGCAAAACTCATCCTGTGCTTTCTCTGGGCCATGAATTCGGCAACAAAAAAGCATCCCTCAGCTTGAGTAGCCCTTGAGCAGCCCATGAGTGGCCTGTGTATTTTGGAAAAGACTTTCAGTGCACAAGCCCCACCCCTAGCTACAGTGTTTCTTGAACAGATCTCAGGTACCCTTGGGCCTGAGGTGGGCAGCAAATGGCCCTACTGTGATCTGAGACTTATATAGGAAGCCACAGTTCAGGACTAGCACAAAAACGAACTCTGCTGGGCTGGAGAAAATCTGTTCACTTTACCCCAGTGACTCTCTGGGGCTCTGCATCCCCTAACACATGTATTTCCCCAAAGCTCTTTCAGCAGAGTCTTATGGGCACCTGGCAGAGAACCTTAGCCTTTGAGGTGCACTGCTCCTTTCACTAAGCAAACCGAGGCTCGTTACTGAGGTTAATCTGACCTCAGCTCACAGCATGGTCTCTCCCACTTGCCTTCAGATCCAGCATAGGCAGCAATCGTCTGCAGATTACTTTGTAGGTCCTATCAAGTAGCCTTAAGGAATCAAAGGTAGCAGCTGACCTTGACCCACGTGGAAGCCACTCTCAGGGGCCATAGAACCAAGACACCTGGAGACACGTTAGACCACAATAGAGCACCACCCGACTGGCCCCATAAATGGCAAATCCCCATAGTCAGTAATACTGAGATTAAATCCCATCAATTGACATGCTAATAGCAATCAAGGCTTAGCTACAACAGGAGAACACACCCAACCCCCACAAAGAACACATACAGAGACCTGAGCACAGGTGATTAGGAAAACTATGTCACTAGGCCACCAAGGATAATTACTATGTAAGGCCATCTAGCCAAGGCTGAGAGAATCCTTCTAACACATAAAAATGAACACAGAGAGGCAACTAAAATGAGAAAATAAACATGTCACAAATGAAAAAACAAGAGAAAACTCCAGGAAAAAATCTAAGTAAAATGGAGGCAAGCAACCTACCAGGACAGAGTTTAAAACAATGGTTATAAGGACGCTCAAGAAATTTAGAGGAAGAATAGATGATCTCAGTAAGAACTTTAACAGAGAGATAGTAAGCATAAAAAAGGACACAGAAATCATTTAAAAAGCCATAAATGAAGAATCTGATAACCAAAATGAAAAAGTACGCTAGAAGAAATCAACAGTAAATTATAGCAGAAGACTGAATCAGCAAGCTGGAAGACAAGGTAGCAGAAAATACTCAATTGGAAAAGCAACAAGAAAAAAGAATCCAAAAAAATAAAAGTAATGTGGATTGTTTAAGAGACCTCTGAGACAACATTTGGATACCAAAATGAAAAGAGAGAGAAAGTGAGCAAGAGATCAAGAACTTATTTAAAGAAATAATGACAGAAAAATTCACTAACTTTGCAAAGTAATTAGATATACAAGTCCAGGAAGCTCAAGGAGTACCAGACAAGAGGAACCTAAACAGATTCACACCAAGACACATTGTAATTAAAATGCCAAAGGAAGCAAAGAGCTTCCCAGATAGAAAAAAGCTAAAGGAATTCAACACCAACAAGTCAGTTTTAAAAGAACTGTTAAGGAGACTTCTGTAAAAAGAAGGGGGGAAACAAAATCTATATGAGTAATAAAATGGCAACAACTATGTATGTATCAATAACCTCTTTAAATGTTAATGGATTAAATGCTCTAGTTAAAAAAATAAAACAGAGGGTGGCTGAGTAGATACAAAAACAAGGCCCATCTTTATTCTGTCTATAAGAGACCCACTCCAGATTAAATGACACACACAAACTGGAAGTAAAAGATGGAAAAAATGTTTTATGCAAATGGAAATAAAAAGCTAGGGTAGCAATACTTATATCATACAAAATAACGGCTCTAATAAGACAAAGGCTCTAATAAGAGACAAAAAGGCATTACATATGTTAAGGGTGAAAAATTTTTAAGTGAGCCTACTATCTAAGTCAGCTACAGGAAAGAAATATCTTTAGATACCAGAAGTTGTCCTACTTGCTTGGGTGTGGTTTAGGAGGTATATTGTATAAGATATAAAGATGGCCAATGTCTGCTTCTGTAATCCACTTGTTAACTAGGGTGTCCTACTAGGTGATGAATTATGTTAATGGCCAACTCCTGTTTCTGTAATCTGCTTGCTTGTTCTAGGCTATATAACTGCCTCACTCTAAAACCCCAGGGCTGACCTCCTCTAACCCTGAATGGTAGAGAGTCAGTCGCTGGCCGGCTAATAAAGGTTCAAAATTTATCTTAATTGGCTTCGTGGGTCTTAGAATTAATCGCGCCACAACACTTGTAGGCTCCAGCGAGATACTCCCCAGAGAGAGAAGGGGAGTTTACTCTGAGACCCACAACTCTGATCGCTCCGGGTGGAGCACGACCACGTCCAGGGGGAGGCCACTGAAAGACTTTCCTCAACCCCCAATGTCGAGTGAACCGGTAGACAAACATTTCTCACAATTGGACACGAACCTTCTGATCCAGTCTCACCGGTGAGTTAATCTAAGAATCCTCTTAGACTTGTTTCTATCTATGGGCCCTAAGAACTAGTGGAAAGCTGGATGCAGCACAACCTCCCTTGTACGGTCAGGTCTGAGATGTTAGACCCTGACCCAGTACCTGTTTCGGTTTCTGTTTCTGATAAGCTAGTGTTTTGTGTTACCTGTAGTCTGTTTTGTCTGTATTGTGTATGTTTGTCTGGACTGGTCGAATGTACTGTTACCCTCCTATTGCCTTGGTTCTCATTGTCTGATCGTTCTGGTCTCTAAATGTCTGTTTGCAGGGTTTCTTGCTGCTACAGCATTCCCGAGTGGCCACCTAGCCACCAAGTGGATCTTGTCTAACATTCTTATCTTTCATAGGACTTTTATTCTCATTCACATCCACCCCCATCACTATGGGATAGGCTTCTTCTAAGCCTACTTCCTTACAGTGCATTGTGGACAATTTTAAGGATTTCAGGCGATGGGCCCAAGGTTATGGGTCGTCAGTCACTCCGTTCGATCTCCAGAGGCTCTGCCAAGTAGACTGGCCAGCCTTTGGAGTTGGATGGTCATCTGAGGGTTCCTTTGATTTGCAGATAGCCTTCAGAGTCAGAAGTGTTGTTTATGGAAAAACTGGTTACCCTGATCAGGCCCCATACATAAATGTTTGGATAGACATTGTTGTATCTGATGCTGCTAAGTATTTGAAAGATTGTCAGAGTAAGTCAGACTCTCCGGTGCCTGACTCTCTGCCAGCGCCTGCCTCTCAGACAGTTCTTCTGGCAGAGCCAAGGAGCACTCCAGCACCTCAGAAATCACTTGAACCTGTTCTACAGGCACCTCTGGAGGATCCGGAGATCCTCAATCCCCCTCCCTATTGCTCACCTGGTAACCCCTTTAGGCCTCCTGACTTTCAGGAGGCAGCCCCTCTTTGGAGCCCACCACACACTTGAATGGGGGCTGTCTACTACCCTCCACAGTATTCTGACCTCATCCCCGATTCGTGGCAATCTGTAGCTGTCCTGGCGCCTCTCTGACAGATAGCCCCACCTGGGGAAGACACCCAGACCTGTTTCATGGTACATTGCACTTAGAAAAGAAAGAAGTTCAACACCACATTTCAGCCACCCACAACAACTCTGATAAGCCTCTGAGACCCCACAGCCACTCCCCTCATGACTGGGTCTGGGTGAAAAAGGTACAGTTGGTTGCCCTTGAACCTCGCTAAGATGGACCCTTTCCTGTCATCCGCACCACTCCCACCATGGTCAAGGTTGGGAAACGCCATTGGATTCATCACACCTGCATCAAGGCTGCTCAACCACCACCAGAGACTGAGAGATGGCATGTCTGCCCCACAGGAGACCCTCTCAAGATAAAACTCTCACAGGTTTAATTATAATTGAATTAATTGCTATTAATAATGTAAGAGGGACTCCTCATCAATCTTTGTAGGCCAAATGGGAGTTAATTAGATCAGAAACAGGGGCTCCCATAACGGTTAATAAGACTATGTATCAGCCTACATTGATCTATGTGCCATCCTTGGGCATCCTGGCAAAGCTTACTATAAGGCAAGGGGCCAACTCTGGTCATCCCCATATGGGTGCGGGGACCTTGCTATGGAAAAAGGCCTCTAAGGAACACAGCTTTATATGTGCTGTAGAGAGGATCAAAGTATTCTATATTGAAAATGTTAACAGCTGTGTAGTAATCCAAATATCACAGATTGTTGGTTTTGCCTTAATCTGGTGCCCCCATATTTGTAGGACTGCTGTTTTGGGAAGTAAGAAGTCTGTCTGCTCCTAATAATATTGTGTGCCCCTGGAGAAATCACCCAAAGCTGACTCTTGGAGATGTCCAGGGACAAGGAACTTGTATACACACCTTAGCTGTGCCTAAAGGAACTTGGTTTGCTTGCAACACTGGGTTGACCCCTTGTATCAACCTTAACTACTGAAGAGAAAATGCTGGATTTTGTGTCCTAGTTCATGTCATTCCTCAGGTCTACTTTTACTCTGGTGAAGCGAGGCATGGATGAGAACACTTCCAATATATAGGGGCCAGAGTAAAAAAGGCTCCTATTTTAGTTCCCCTTTTAGTAGGCATAGGGGTAGCAGGATCTACTGCAGTAGGAATGGCAGCCCTTGTTATTGGAAATTCCAACTATAAGGACTTAAGCCAACAAATAAATAAAAACCTATTGACCCTTGAAAAATCTCAATCACCTTGAGACCTCTCTTAACTCCTTGGCTAAAGTAGTCCTGCAGAACAGAGAAGAACTAGACCTTCTGTTCCTAAAACAAGGAAGTTTTTGCATAGCACTAGGTGAAACTTGCTGTTTTTATGTTAACCATTCTGGAATTATACGAGACGACCTAGCACTAATAAGACAGAAGGTTAAAGACAGAGAAGAATGACTTAGGCGTGGAGAATCTTGGTATGAAGGACTTTGTAATAACACCCCTTGGTTAACATCTCTCCTGACAGCCATTACAGGCCCCTTATTCTAGTCTTTCTAGGCCTTTTGTTTGGGCCTGTGTAATTAATTGGATAACTGTCTATATCAAAAAGCGGGTACGGGCAGTAAAACTCATGGTTTTCAGAACTCACTACTGGCCACTCCAGGTTGAAGATTCAATGGTTTGAATTCCCCTGAAAATCAGCAGGGAATGTTAAGGGTGGAAAATTTTCAAGTGAGCCAACTATCTAAGTCAGCTACAGGGAATAAATATCTTTAGATACCAGAAGTTGTCCTACTTGCTTGGGTGTGGTTTAGGAGGTGTATTGTATAAGATATGAAGATGGCCAATGTCTGCTTCTGTAATCCACTTACTTGTTAACTAGAGTGTGGTACTAGGTGATGAATTATGTTAATGGTCAACTTCTGCTTCTGTAATCTGCTTGCTTGTTCTAGGCTATATAACTACCTCACTCTAAAACCCCGGGGCTGATTTCCTCTAACCCTGCAAGGTAGAGAGTCAGTGCTGGCCAGCTAATAAAGGCTCATAATTCATCTTAATTGGCTCCATGGGTCTTAGAATTGATCACGCCACTGCACATAATAATAAAGATATCAATACAAAAAGAAGACATAACCCCAGTAAATATGTACACATTCTACATAGGAGCACCAACATATATAAAGCAATTATTGACCAAAATAAATATAGAGATTAATAATAATACACTCATAGTAGGGGACTTTAACACATTATTAACCTCAATGGACAAATCTTTCAAATAGAAAATCAACAAGGAAATAGTTGGCTTAAATAACACACTAGACCAGAGGGATTTAATGGATATTTTCAGTGTTTCACACCAAAGCAGCAGAATATACATTTTTTTTCAAGTGTACTAAAACATTTTCCAGAATAGACTATATGTTTGACCACAAAACAAATCTCAATAAATTTAAGAAGATAAAAATCATATCAAGCATCTTTTCCAACCACAATGCTATAAAACAAGAAATCAATTACAAGAAAAATAAACTGGAAAATACACAAACATATGGAGGCTAAATAACATGCTGCTAAACAATGAATGGGTCAACAATGAGATCAATGAAAAAAAATTAAAAGATACTCAGAGACAAATAAAAATGGAAACACAAGGAGTTAAAATCTATGAAACACATTGAAAGTAGTCCTAAGAAGGAAATTCATAGCAATACAGGCCCACTTCAAGAAACAAGAAAAAACTCAAATAGACAATCTAACCATATGCTTTAAAGAACTAGAAAAAAGAAAAGCAAACAAAACCCAAAGTGAGTTAAAGGAAATAAAAATCAGAGCGGAAATAAAATAGAATCTAGAAAAACAATACAAAAGATAATGAACTCAAGAACTGGTTCTTTGAAAGGATAAATAAAATTGATAAATCTTTAATCAGACTCATCAAGAAAAAAAAGAAAGAACTCATATAAATAAAATCAAAAATGAAAAAGGAGAAGTAACAAGAGATCTCACAGAAATACAAAAGATTATAAGAATATACTGCAAGCAATTATATGCCAACAAATTGGACAACCTGAAAGAAATAAGCCCATTTCTATAAACATCCACTATCCCAAGACTGAATCAAGAAGAAACAGAAAATGAACAAACTGATTACCACCAACAAAATTGAATCAGTACTCAAAAAAACTTCAAAAGAAAAAAGTTTTGGACTAGATTGTTTCATAGGTGAATTTTACCAAACATTCAAAGATGAATTAACACCTATTCTTTCAAGTTATTCTCAAACATTCAAAAGGAGAAAAGATCCCCTAACTCTTTTTATGAGGCCACTATTACCCTGATTCCAAAGCCAGACAAAGACATTACAAATTAAGAAAACTATAGGCTGACATCCATGGTGAATACTGAATCAAAAACCCCAACAAATAATAGTACACTGATTTCAGCAATACATTAAAAGTATCAAACATTATGATCAAATTGGATTTCTTCTTGAGATGCAAGTTGGGTTCAATATCTGCAAATTAATTAATGTGATACATCACATTAACATATTGAAAGATAAAAATTATATAATTATATTAACATATGCAGAAAAGTGTTTGACAAAGTCCAAGATCCATTTATGATAAATACTCTCAGCAAAGGGAGAATAGAGAGAACATACCTCAACAGTATTGAGACTATTTATAACAAACCTACAGCTAACATCATACTCAATGGGAAAAGGCTAAAAGCAATTTCCTTAAGATCAGAAACAAGACAAAGGTGTTCACTTTTACCACAGTATTCAACAGAGTATTAGAAGTCCCAGCTACAACAAACAGACAAGAAAGAGAAATAAAAGGCATCCGAATTGGAAAGGAAGAAGTAAAACTCTTGCTATTTGCCAATGACATGATAGAGAACCCTAAGGATTCCACCAAAACACTATTAGAACTAATAAATGAATTCAGTAAAGTAGCAGAAAGCAAAATTAATATTTATAAGTCAATTGCATTTTTAAACATCAATGATGAACTATCAGAAATAGAAATTAAGAAAACAATCCCACTTAAAATTGCATCAAAAACAATAAAATATTTAGGAATCAAATTAACCAAGGAGACTTATTCTCAGAAAACTATGTCATTGAAAAAAGAAATATAAGAAGATATAAATAAATCAAAGCATATACTGTGCTCATGATACAATCCCTAAAAATATACCAAAAATGGCATTTTTCAGAGAACAAGAACAAGTAATCTAAATATTTATATGGAACTATAAAAGATACCAAATAGTCAAGGCAATATTGAGAAAGAATAAAATTAAAGGTGACACACTACCTGACATCACACTATACTACAAAGCTATAGTAATCAAAACAGCATGGCATAAAAACAGATACTGAGATCAATGGAAGAAAATAGAGAGCCCAGAAATAAATTCACACCTATATGGTCACTTAATCTATGACTATGGTAGCCAAAATATACAATGGGATAAGTACAGTCTCTTCAACAAATGGAAAACTGGATGGATACACGCAAAAAAAAGAAAAAGAAACTGAACCACGTTCTTACACCACATACAAAAATAAACTCAAAATAAATTAAAGACTTAAATGTAAGACTGAAAACCATAAAACTTCTAGAACAAAGCATATACAGTAAGTTCTCTGATATCGCTAATGGTAATTCATTTTCAGATATATCTCTTTGGGCAAGGGAAACATAAGAAAAAATCAACAAATGGGACTACATCAAATTAAAAAGTTTTTTTCGCAGCAACAGAAACCATCAACCACACAAGAAGACAGCTTACTAAATGGGAAAAGAATTTGCCTATGGTATATCTGATAAGGAGTTAATATTCGAAATTTATGAAGAACTCATACAACTCAACAACAATAAAAAAAAATTCAATTAAAAAATGGACTGAAGACCCAAATAGATATTTCTCCAAAGAGGAAGGACAGATGACGAATAGATATATAAAAATATGTTCAAGATCACTAATCATCAGAAAAATGAAAATAAAAGCCGCAATAAGGTAACCTCACACCTGTCAGAAGGCTATCATCTATAAATCAAGAAACAAGTCTTGTTGAGGATGTGGAGAAAAGGGAACCCTCATATACTCTTGGTGGGATTGCAAAATGGTACAGCCACTACAAACAACAGTTTGAAAGTTCCTCAAAAAATTAAAAATACAACTACCATTGAACCCAGCAATTGCACTTCTGAGTATTTATCCAAAGAAAACCAAAATACTAATTCATAAGGATCTATGCATCCTTATGTTCACTGCAGTGCTATTCACAATAGCCAAGATATGGAAGCAACATAAGTGCTCAATAGATGACTAGATTAAATAGTAATGGTTCATCTATACACTGAAATACTATTCAGCCATAAAATAATAAAATATTACCATTTGCAACAACATGAAGTTATTATGCAAATGAAATAAATTAGACAGAAAAACATAAATACCATATGATTTCCCTTATGTGAGAAATCTAAGGAACAAATAAATAAAAACAGGCTCACAGATACAGAGGATAAACTTGTAATGGCCAGAGGGAAGGTAAGTTGGGAAGATGAGTGAAAAAGGTAAAGAGATGAAGAAACACAAATTAGTATTTACAATATAGTTCATGACGGTATAAAGTACAGTATAGGTTATATAGTCAATAGTATTGCAATGGCTATGTGTAGAGCCAGATGGGTGCTAGAGTAATTGGGGGGATCACTTTATAAACTATATAAATGTCTAAAAAAATAAGTGGATGTTTAGTGGGTTTACATATTGAACAAAAACAAACAATATAAATATAGGAAAGAATACCTTCTCTCTAAGGCAAAGTCTAAATACATGTTTTCTAGTATCATCAGTTTTATTTTTATTTCCACCTTGACATATCTTGTAATTTCATATAGTCAACTTGAAAGATATATATTCGTTCTTCTTGAAAGAATGAATATAAAAGAATAAGAAATTTACCTGATTAGTGAACAAAAATATTTTTCTTGAGACTATGAAAAAATACTGGTTGACATATATGGCAGAAGAAGCCAATGCAAATGATTGAAAAATGTGCATGTCACATTCCTCTAAAGAGATAGAAGGGAGGGAGAAGTGAACAATGTTCCAGAAACCAATGTCATTATATTCTCTCTCTGGTGGGTTTGTGGTGTTTTATCTCAGTGGTATGGTATAATTTTAAATTATATCAAAATACTCTTAATAATTTATACAGTTAATTATTTACTATTTTATTAATTACTATTAATTATATATATAAATTATATAAAAATTGACATGGTATTGCTTAATTTGCCGCAGAATTTGTGACTAGAATCAAAAGGTGCTGCATAACTCTCCATTTTGTCTTCTATTCTCTTTTCTCCATCCATCATAACTCTCATTGAGTTCTTGGGGAGGATGGGAAGAAAATCAACAACCTTCCCTGCCCTTTTCTTTCCCCCTTTGCTCTAAGTCTCACTGATCCTTACTGGTCCTCTTTTGAATCTATTTTCCCTCTAATTCCCAATTTTGCTTCAACTTACCTTGATCTCACTAGCCTTATTACTCTATAGACACTTTTGCAGTTGCTCTTTCTTCAGCTTAGAGCTCCCACACACCCTGTCCTTGCTGCTTCCGTTTTCTCATGGATCCTTTTCATTCCTCACATCTCAGCTCACAGGTCACTTTCACAGAAGAACCCTCCTTGGCAACCCAGCAAATGGTGCCCCAGTCGCTTTCTATCACACTTCTGAGGACAGGCACAACTACACCTAGACCCCAGTTCAGGGCTGTCAAGATTCTCCATAAGATATTAAAAGACTCTGTATTGTAAATGCATCTCTGCCTGGGTTGGATGGGTCCTTTGACTGCTGACCCCAACTCGACCCGAACCTGGCCCAAATTTTGGCTTGTTTATTTTGTTGTTCAGCTATCTGCAATGACCCTTCTTTGATCTCTCTCAAGACAGCCTTTCTTTCCTGGGAAAGAATTGACAACTAATCTTTCACCACCCTTTACCTGTCCAAGGCTCAATCTGGATCCTGGAATCTGACTACTTAGCATCTGGCAAATGCCTCCTTCGTTTGTTGTGGACCTTCACTGATCTGCTCAGAGGCCCCAGACATATCTGGGTCCATGTTTCAGTCTTCGTCAGAGCAAATATACTAGGCATCCCCGGGCAGTAGGTGTCGAAGATGACTTATGAACTTTTAAGAAACGTGGGCTCAGTTTTGTTCTTTTCTCAAAGAGACTTAGATTTCCTTAATCATGATTATATATAAGTGATCTCAGAAGCAAATCAGACCTTAGGAGGTGATGAAAACTCCATCTCTGGCCCATGTGGGGTTGGGTTGGAGAAGTGGCTCCCTCCCTAGGTGGCACAGAAAAGGCAGTTCTGCTTTTAGACAAAAAATGTTGCAGAATTCTAAAACTTCCCGGTGATTAATTAATCATTGTTTCATCTACAGCTCTTCAACCACTGGAACCCATATAGAGCTCTGGTTCAGTGAAATACAGTCTGTGACATTTATTACAAGCATTAGCAGTAATTTACCCTTCATTAATCAGAGAGTCAGCTTCAGTACTTTTCAATCATGCATAATACTTACTTTACTAGTTGCTGGAATATTTTATTCATCCATTAGTCTCAGAGACTCTGCAAACAGCTTATAATTTAGACAAGGTCCAGATCCTGAACAGTGTAGTGCCCTTTTTATGACTAATTTATGGCCCATGTTTATATTTGTGCCAAGACTCAGAATTTCCCGCTGAAAGAGGTTAAAATATGCAGCCACAACCTTTACTTTTGTACTGGTCTGTCAGATGAGAAGAAAAGTAGTTTCCCCATCAATGCTCTTTATGGAGTTCTCATTCATAGCTGGCTCTTGGTGGTCACATCGAAAAGCAGTATCAATACTATTTCCCCTGGGATCAGTCACTCAGTTTGAAATGCTGTTTCAGTTTATTGGTTAATCGAGTTCCTATTGGAAAAATAATAGGTGTCATTTGTGAAGAAGTTAAAGACATCTTTAATTCTATAGCATTGGTTATGCTTGGAAATTTATTTTCTTCACAAATTCATGTACACATGTCTACATCTTTATGGGTTTATCTGGTTTAAAAAAACAACCAAAATTTTAAATTCCATATTGAGAGTAGTACGTATAATATTACTGAAAAAATATTAAGTATAGTTTTATAGAAAACAGTAAGTTATGTGTTATAGAACATGTGCTTGACAGGGTTGCATTTACTGTCACCATTTTATACTCTAAGATATGCAGAAATGTTTACTTCCTCTAATTTACATTTTTTTATCTTATAGAGTTTTAAATTGCTCTAGGCACCCCCAGACACTCTAATTTACTGTATATTAAGTTCTATTTCAGTGCAATTCCATGTGTCAAAATTAAAATGCAAACCAAATGGTTAATTTCACTGCTGTTGCCCTCTTTATTAACTCATCTGGATTCCCAATTTTTTTTTATGCAGAATTTAAATCAGGATAGAGACGTGAATTCAAGAAAAGTGAGTGAAGTTCAGTGAGATGACCCATGCTAAAGAAGTATCAACAAATTTCTTTTTATTTAAACATCTCATATAATGCTCTAAGTTTCATTTGCAATAATATGATGCATTAGTTTTAGTAAAATGACACTGGGAAGTGCTAAATAAGGAAAGTGAGGCATCTTGGAGATTAGTGGCATACTGTGTGCCATATAATGTGACATTACACATGCTATGTTTTCTTCTGGGAGGTTCAAAATTCACATTAATATATGAAGCTTAGCAGGTTTTTGCCAACAAATTTCTCTCTCTCTCTCTCTCTCTCTCTCTCTCTCTCTCTTTCTCTCTCTCTCCTTTCTTTTTTCTTTCTTTCTTTCTCTTTTCCTTTCTCTTTTTGTCACTCTCACTCTCCTCTATCCTTTCCTCCCCTCCCCTCTCTTTCTGCTCCCTTCATCCCTCCCTTCCTTGCTTTTCTCTTTTTGCTTCCTTCCTTCCTCCCTCCTTTCTCCTCCTGCTCCCTCCCTCCCTTTCTTTCTTCCTTCCTTCCTTCCTTCCTTCCTTCCTTCCTTCCTTCCTTCCTTCCTTCCTTCCTTCCTTCCTTCCTTGTGTGATTGCATACATCACAGGAGAAACAACTGCTCCATGAAACTCACTTGGGAAAATGCTAACTTGTGTAAAAGGTAAGAAAATCTATATGAGAATTGGACCACCAGTTAACTCTTCACCTATGTTCTCCCAGCAACCTGATAAAAGGTTGGATTATGCTATAAGCAATACTTCCTGTGATAAAAATGATCACCAATTGGCAAATTGTTCTATGAACACGTTATAGAAAATCATGATGTTGATATTCCCCAATCATGGGGACCCTTGTAACTGTGCGTATCTCTTGCAGACACTCTGGAAGTTATGCCTATGGAGTTGTTACAAAAGGTGTGGGCTCCTCTGAGGCAAGAGCCTTCTAAACTGGAGAATCCCCTGGATAGCCAGAGAAACCAGATCACAGATGGTTAAGTAGGCTATTGTGAGGACTACTCCACTAAAGAGGATGCCTAAATACAGATGTCTGTCTTGGTGAGCTATGTTTCCTTTCTTGTATGCCTTGGAATACACAGGTGCCAGATGTGGCCAGTCACTGTCTCATGGGTCCCAAAGGTTAGTTAAACTGAGAAAACTCCATGTTGGGTGCTGTAGCTGGGCTAAGAACCTGAAAATCTAACCACTGTGCAAAAAAATGATTTTCAACTCATTATATAACAAAGAATTTTTCAAAGAAAATATAATCCAAATTATTTTGAAATGAGTACTAATTTTTTTTTAGAATCTTTCTAGTACTGTGTCTCTCTGTTCTTTGATTGACACATGCCTTTTTACAAAGATGGTAGACAAAGTTGTTCCGATGTCCTGGCTGCATCATTTAATCTTCAATAAACTCCTTTGTTTTTTATTTTGTTTTGTGATGTTTTGTACTTTTCAGTTATTATTTTGTTTTGTTTTGTTTTGTTTTGCTTACATCCCAGATTCATAGAAATGGACTACAATTATTAGGTTCATTTTATTATGCTATAAGATATGCAGAGTCAATTCTTTTATATGTCCTGCTATTTTATGAATAAATTCAACAGCTAGCATGAAAAATAAAAATTTACCTGGGATTTATTAGAAAAGAGGCAATTCTAGTTCCTTTATAAGTTGGGAAATGAAAACCTTTTCCTAAGGAATTTAGATAGAGCATCAAAGAAACTTCAAGAGAATATCCTTTAGGCCAGTGGTCCCAAACCTTTTTGCCACCAGGGACCAGTGCTCCTATGAGAATCTAATGCCTAATGCTCTGAGGTGGAGCTGAGGTGATGATGCAAGCACTGGGGAACAGATGAAAACACAGATGAAGCTTTGCTTGCTGCTTGCTTGCCTACTGCTTACTGCCTGCTGTGTGGCCCGGTTTCTAAGAGGCCACAGACCAGTACCACTCCATGGACCACAGATGGGAGTAGCAGGAATTGCTACTATCTTATCCCTACAGAAAATACATTCTTAAACACTAATGCCTGATTTTGCTTTCGGACATAGTAGAAATATAATTTCAAGTGGCTTTAAGACAGGAGGCTGTACACAGAAGTTCAGAGGAGTAATGAAGGCAAAATGTAAATTTTACTAGTTCCTGGAAAAAAGGCAAATTGTGTAATAAGAAACAAAAGATTTTATAAAATAATAGTTTGGGTTTATGAAATTGTTTACATTTTTCTAAATGCCTTACAGCCTTTTTGACATCTTTATTTAAGAAAGTTGAGTGTGTAAATGTAGAAAACAGTTGAAATTATCTGTAATAAGGCTCTATGTCACCTCAGTTTTACTATCAAGCACTTCATTGATGTTTAATCAACAAGTCAAAATAATATTTACTTAATATTCTCAAAGTGTTGTAGGTATTCTTGAATAACCATCTGATAGCCAGAGATGAATTTTGGATTCCTTATTTTGGCTCCAACATTTTTGTCATTATTACCTAGTTGATATTCTTTTAGAATTTGCTCAATAATAAAACCTATGTAGTTCAGGTGCAAATAAACTAATCTTACTGTTGAACTCAATCTTCAAATTAGCTCAGGTTTTCTGCATTTGTCTTTAAAATGCAATTTAAGCATAAGATTCTAATTGACTTTGACAATAGTTTCCTAAAAACAGAAAGCAAGGCAAAATTATAGTGTTGATAACATTAATAACTTTAGAATAGCTTTGTCTGTATAGGTTTTTTAAGGAAGAAATATATAAAATATGTTTTTACAAAAAAGATTATTGTTTGGATTCAATTTTAAGATGTTCTGGTTCTACCCTGCATCAGGCCTACATGATCTTAATGAAGCACACTGTTATTCTGAAGGATTTAACAGTCTTTCAATTTACACAAGTCTTTTGCCATAAGCTGTAAAACTTCTTTAAAACAAAAACTCTTGAAAAAATAGGAATCCTTGAAATTTCAGTATTAACTTATTTTCTGTATTCTTTGAAAAAGGCTCAAATTTAATATTTTTTGGTTACTGCTATTAATTTTGCTGATATATATTTGTTTTCTCCAATTCATTATAAGTATATTCAGCACTACTTCTGAAACAATGGAAAGAAAGATATTGTTAGCACAGATAAATATTTAATAAAACAACTAAAAATTATACCTACGTTAGTCTCGATCTGCGTATTCTTTACTTTTTGAAATATTAACTCATATGTTTCAAAATCTTCTGAAATAAAAGAGACTTTATGATACTACCTTTTGGCAGTGTACATTAACCTTATTTTTAAACTTCCTAAAATATAGTTTATTGGCAATTATGCTCATACGTGTTATAATTTTAACTGTGTTTCATTGTTTAACCCCACTTTAACTTAATCTGATATATTCTCTTATTATCACATTCTATCCTCATTCTTCAGGATGCTACTGCTTGTCTCTGCCTCATCCCATCTCTATGCTTCTCAGGGAGTCTGTGGTAGTTTTCTGCTCTTCTCTTTCCTGGCCCTTATGCATTTTTCCTTTCTTAGTTTCCATGCTCAGTCAGGGTATTATTGAACACAGTGACAGCATAAATTATGGTTTCTCCCAAGACTTTTTCCTTTTCTTTGCTTTAGCCCTAAATATGTGACTTTAACACTATTTAAAAATTTATGAACTAATAAATCAATTATTAAATATTTATTAAATTCTATTATGAACTTAACACTTCACTAGAATTTTACAAGTTTATAATAATATTTCATTGTATACCGTCTATTCACTTTCATATCTCTGAGTGTTTGTTATTTTTGTATGATAATATAATTACATTTCATGGTTGGAGTACTAAAATATAGTGGTATAGACTTTGCCCGCAACTCTAAAGTTTATAACCTTCTAAATCTTCTGATTTACTTTTTATTTGTGCAGTCACTATTATATCCATTACCCTTTCTTTTTTCATTTCTGGCCATATGCAAGCTATCATGTTCTCTCATTTATACCTGACTGTAAACTTTGATCTTTGGACATTAATGATCTTCTGTCTTGAACTTCTAAAACATTTTTTTTATAATATTGTTGTTTTATTTCATATCTAAATATACTTTTGTAGTTTTTCCTATGATGCTACTGTCATACTTGGAGTGGAATTGGAAAAATTAGGCAAGGTATAAAATATGTGTGCATGTGCCTGTGTGTGCATGTGTGTTTGGATAAACAGAGAAAGGGGTTGGAGGACAGGAGAAAGATAGAGATGAGAGAGAGAGAGAGAGAGAGAGAGAGGGTAAAATGACAACATGAGCTGATTTGGCAGGTATGAGTTGTTGCTTAGAGATTTAAGATGTATATAGTCAAGATTATATCTGTAGTTTAGTCAATAGTTTGACATTTGTGGATTATTTAATTCAACAATTACTTATTGAGAATATGTTATATGTTAAGAATTCCATTAGACATTCTCTGGGATGAACATATAAATCCTAACACTGCATAACAATAGGGACCAACTTTATTTATGTTGAAAAAGAAGTTTTCAATAAGCTAGCAAGCCATGAAAAGACATGGAGAAAACTTAAATGCATATCCCTGAAAGAAGTCAATCTGAGAAGGGTTTATACTGTATGATTCCAACTAAACAACATTCTGAAAAAGACAGAACTATGGAGATAAAAAAAAAAAATATCAGCGGTTGCCAGGAGTTGGGGAATGGGTGTAGGGATGACTAAACAGAGCACAGAGGATTTTTAGGGTTGTAAAAATAGTCTGTATGATACCGTAATGATGGGTATATGTCATTATATATTTGTCCAAACCCATAAAATGCACAACATCAAGAGTGAACCTTAATGAAAACTGTGGACTCTAGGTGATTATGATGTGTCACTCAGGTTTATTAATTGTAACAAATGCACCACTCTGGAGAAAGATGCTATTAAGAGGAGGCTATACATTTATGTGGTCAGGGGAATATGGAAAATTCTTTTAATTTTGCTGTAAACCCAAAACTGCTCTCAAAAAATAAGGTTTTAATAAAAAACTAATAAAAAATTTAATAAAAAACTAAGTTTCTAAAGTTTTTAAAAAGTTTTATATATAAATATTTATCTGTATTTACATATAAATATATGTAAATTGTGGTAAACATACATATAGAAAAATTTGCCATTTTTATTAATTTAAGTGTAAAAATCAGAAACATTAATTGCATTTACAATATGCACTCATAACCATTATATATTTTAAAAACTTTTCCATCATTTTAAACAGAAACTTTTATACCTTAAGCAAACATTTCTATCTTTTTTACTAATAATCTAATTTTTCATATATTATTTGCCTGATTTCTCCTAGTTCTTTGCTCCTGTTTTTCATAAACTATTTCAGTATATTTAAGACAGTTGTTTTAACAATTTTGACTAGTAAATTTAATATCTGGGCTTTTTTAGGGACAATTCTGTAAATTTATTGGAACAACAAATAAAAATAACTTACTTCATTTTTTTAAAAAAAGGTCATACTCTTGTTTCTTTGTATTCTTTGAGATTTTTTTTTTGAGACTGAATTTTTTAATATTGTAATGAGGTAACTCTGTAAGTCAAATTTTCTCCCTTCCTTTGGTTTTGCTGTCCTTTTGATTGTTGACAGCTATAGTAGTCCATTTGTTTAGCGACTTTCCCAAATTATTTTTACAAAGGCTGTATTCCTTGTCGTGTGTGGTTTTTAAAGTCTCTGTTTCTTAGCTTGTGTTCAGCTAGTGTTTTGATAGAGGTTTCCTTAAACAGTAAGAGTTTGAGAGAGAGATAAAGAGAGAGAGAAGTGGGGGACAAATCAACCAAATCATAATAGACACATACACAAGTAAATAAAAAGCATGCTTCCCAATCTTTTTAGAGAGTTTCTGTTCTGGGGCACTCCTTCAACACTATAGAGTTTTGAAATGATCATAAGGACCAGCTCAGTCTGGAAGTTTAGGGTCTTCTCGGGTCTTGTCCAAGCATGTCTATAGCTTTCTAAATTCCCTTGTATTCAGGGTTGCTTTTGCATGGTCCGATTTAGCAAAGAAACTTTCATTAGTTGTTTTTCCAGGGCTTTAAGTGGTTATCTTATATGCACTCATGTCAACTACATTCTTTTGCTCCAGGCATTATTAATTTGCCTTACACTGTTTTTGAGCAATGCTCATATCTTTTCTGGCCAGGTGAATCCCAGGTGTGGCGACATAAAAATGAGTATCTTGCGTCACTCCTTCAGGTAGCTCCTAGGCTGGTTAGTACAGACATGCACAATAATTTGCTAATAAGTTCTTCTCTGCAGCCTCCAGAACCAAAGACCAAGGTCCTACATACATTGAGAAAGTGAGTTGCTATCTTTGTGATTGTCACCAAGACAAGGAAGGGGGTGAAATAGGAGCAAGTAAAAATGTTGCTAAGATTTCTTACTATTTTTTAGATTAGTTTTTTCTCCATTGCTGCAAACTCTTGACTGTTTTATGCAATTCTTAATAAGCTGGTTCTAAAAAATTCTTATTTTTTTGATGTTTTGTAAAGGACAGGAGCTTGGAGCTGCCTACTTTGACAATCACTACTGTGACATCACTCCTCTCACATACCTTTTGGATTACATGCAGTTCCTACGTTGAAGAAAGCCATTAATGTTTGCAGGGAAAGTTTGCCATAGGAAAAGAATATTTAAAATGTATTTTGTGATTATAAAAACTTTTTTATGTCAGAAGAAGTCAAGTAAAACAAAATAAACTGCAGTGTGATGAAAACCAAGAGAGAGGGCCCTGTGTGCTCTGCTTACAGAGAAATCAGCAATAGAAGCTGGGATAACTCCTGATACTACAATGTCGCATGAAGGGATGTGAGTGCTATATAACAAATACAAATAAATTTTGCATTACTCATTATAACTGCTATCATTATCACATCCTTCAAATATGCATTTTCTTTTCTGTAGGACTCTATGTTAGTTCTGGTAATACAGAGCTGGAACAAGACCAATTTTTGCTCTTAAATCATTTTTGTTTACCTTAGAAAACAGTATATCAGCAGTGCTGAATATTGATTACATACTACATTCATCTGGGTTATATATTTTTTTTTATTTGAATTTTAAATTTTAAATTATTTGAAATGTCCTTCATGTATTCAGACCTCCCTACTTCTTTCTATTTTAATTATTCTCCAATTAATTAAAAACCCCACAGAATTTAATCTATTTCAATATTGAGAAGACAAAAATAAAAATTCTAGGTTCTGGGAATACCTACATAACTGAGATATAATTTTTGCTCTGGCACATAGTCCTAAATAAGATTGACATCTGATAATCATGCTACAGAAAAATAGTGTTATATTTAAGGTATGTGCAAAGGACCATGAGTAGATAGAGTTGGGAAGAAATCATTGTTTTACTGGGTTGCTTGACTTTACAAAACAAGTGGCATTTGAATAGAGTTCAGAATGATGAATGATTTTTCAGACAGAGAAATGGAAAAGATTTTTGAATTCCTATAGCTCTTAGCAAGTAACATTCTCTGATTATAGTAGGAACTTAAAATTGTCTCTTGATTATCAGTAAAGAGGGTACAAAATTTCATATATAATAAGATATTTAACAAACTATGTTGCAAAAGCACATGTGATTCCTATTCAGACTCCCAGAATAGACCTCTGTGATGCTAGCAAATCTCTATTTTGGAACTTCTAAATACTCACTCTCAGCAGTATCCTATATGTTGGCCTTAGTTTGGATGCTAAAAGGATTTCATCTCTCAGCTGGACAATCACTGCTAGATAGAGGATGAGACACCTAGTTTATATTTCTATACTGGCAATAATGAATATGGTAGAGTAGAACTCTGGAATTAAACAGAATGACATGAAAGGCTCTGTTTTAGACTTCTTAATTTTCCATGAATCAAATAACTCAGTACGGTTGAGTGATGGTTTCTATAAGCCTGTTGGAGTGACAATTTGGTTAGGGTGTACTTCAGAAAATAACTCAATAAAACTTATATACATTGGTTTTCTTTAAAAGTAGAACTTGAAAAGAAATCCAAGAATGGGTATTAAGGACCTTTATTTTTTAAAAGCACCTCTTCTTGACAAAGGAAAAATTATACCTCCTAGTTTTCGTTGTATTGGGAATGTTGTTTTGTTTTGTTTTTATTGTTATCTTTTAATACTATCTTTTCCAAATTTAGAGATTTAATACTATCTTAACCATCATATTAACAAATTACTATTACACACACACCATTTATATATATAATTTATATATACTATATATATCATATATATAGTATATAATTACTATATCAATTTTTAATAAGATATCCCTATACTTGAGCCTTTGGCTAATAAATAGATTCTTCATTTCTCATTAAATGCTATTTAAAGTAGAGATTTTTATTTGGCTTTACAAATGAGAGCACCTGAATATTAGTTATCATAAGTTCCACAAAAGTTAATCTGAGAATACTGATAATTTTTTTTCACCAGACTCACAAGTGGTATGGTTTAGACACTGATTGTGCTTCCCCACCCACCTCTCAATATTATCATCTGGGGAATCAGACTTCTTAGGTTTGATTCCCAGCTGTACCACTTACTAGTGTTAGCACCTTGGACAATTTCTTTAGTCATTTTATGAGTTTATTTTCTATATAAAAAAATAGACAGTTATGATAGGGTTGTTGTGAAGATTAAAATGATTTGCATACATAATATTTAATATTGACCCTGACACCTAAGAAGCACTCAATTAATGTTAGTTGTTTTTTTATTATTATCATTAGGCTTCTACGTTTCCATAATTTAGAGAAGTGAGTTATTAAGTGGGAATAGAATGTCACAACCCATCATGCTTGCTGCTTATTGTATTCTCTGTTTTTAATGACACAAATCAGTACACAAATGCTCAATTATAAGATTTTTAACCTACATGTTTGATGGTTAATTTTATCTGTCAACTTGGCTAGGCTGTGGTGCCTAGTTGTTTGGTCAAACATCAGTCTAGGTATTCTGTGAAAGTATTTTTTAGATGGGATTAACAGTTGTATCAGAACACAGTAAAGCATATTGCACTTTATAATGTGAATGGGCCTAATTTAATCAGTTGGAAGCCTTAAGAGCCAAAGTTCTCCAAAGAAAAAATTTTGTCTCAATACTGCAACCCTGCTTGAGTTTCAAGCCTACTTTGTGCATTTTAGATTTGTGACTGAAGCATCAATTCTTCCCCAAAGTTCCAAATTTCCAGCCTGCTGACTTCCTTAGAGTTTCAGACTTGCCATCCCCCACAATCATATGAGTAAATTCCTTTGCCATTTATTGTGCCACCCTTAATCAGTCCTCATCACTGAGTCTTTGTGTTCTCATATGAATTTTGGGGATAAAAATACCTGAGTAGTAACATAGTGTGGATCATATGGAAAGGAAATGCAGTACAAACTGGGAAATGCTCTTAATGAATTCAGTTAAGCTCAGAAAAAGTATCTGGTTTGCCTTGCTTGAGTATCGATGTACAATTCTCATTTCATCATGTTCATTTTGAGACATTCCAATGAGTTTTGAAGCACTTTATAAATTCATAATTTAATGAGACTAAGAAGTATATGTTGACAATTGTTTAAATGAAGAGAGTGTTGATCCAGGCCAACACAGTCTAACAGAGATATAATGAACCACGTTAAGAAATTTAAAAAACAAATGGATGAAATTAATTTTAATAATATATTTTATTTAACCTAAAATATCAAAAACATTATTATTTTAGAGTCAATAATATAAAAAGAATGAGATATTTTATTTTTTCACACATGTTTTTAAAACCCAGTGTACATTTTATATTTATAGCAGAGCTCAGTTTGGACTGGCCACATTTTAAGTGCTCAATAGCCATGTGTAGCTAGCTAATGGTTACTGTGTAGGACAATATAGTCTTTGTTATTCTACAAGGAAAATTCCATTGTCCCTTACTTTGCACAAAACACTACACCATCTGAATTTATGTAGAATAAGGCATAAACTTCTTTTCAAAGTTCCATGCAAAATTACTAATTATTTGTTCCACCATGAGAGACAACAAGGGGTCTAGTGGGAATTACACTCAAACATCACTGATGCTTTTATCATTTCTGAGATGGAAGAAAAGGGAGGCACATTTAAAAATATTTCTTTCCCTAAATTACATAGCAATTCTCTACATCATTCTGCCTAAATAATTGCACCACTCCTTTTAAAAATACAGCAATTACTAAGAAATAGTTGATTAAACTGTAATTTGATTTTAGATTTAACATGTAGCCTAGAGTATAATTCTTGTATAAAGGCACTCTTTTCTGGTCATATGCTTTCATTCACAAAGAACATCTATGCAATATCTGTGCCATCATACATAGGTGACTATAATCACTATTGATAGGTGTACTGAAGTTCATCAAATTGAAAAGCAAGTTTTGCATGTTCTATTTTAGTAAAGAACTGTTTCTGAAGAGTGATGCAATATTAGAACAATTCAGGGACTATCAATAACAACAATGTTCCCGAAGCCTTGATAAATGAAACTAGGTAGCTCCAAGTGTCCTCTCTCTCTTTTTGAGTTTTCTCAAAGAGCTCAAAGCCATATTCAAAGAAATTCTAAAGAAAGCACTTTTTAGCTTTATTGATGCAAGTGGTCTAGGACCAAGGTGACTAGTTTAGTAATCACAGTGCTAAAACTTAACTAGAAAAAAGCCAGAGGGGAAGCCAATAATTTTCCAATTCATGAGTTTAGTTACCAAGTGGTTTAATAAACATTTGCTACATATAAGCCAGCATTCAATAAAGAACAGTGGAAGTTATAAGAATGTGATATAAAATCATTATCCCTGGAGCTTAAAATCACAATAGAGGGAGAAGAAACTGACACAAATTACTATAGTACAAAGCGATATGAGAAATGTGTCAACAAAAACTAGGTCGTTCAAAGGAGAAAGTGTTGCTTGCTCAAGTAATCAGAAAAAAGAGTGAGAAATGGGTTATTTGAGATGAGCAAAAATTGGAAGATAGAAATTTCATTTTGCTTTTGATGCAGGGCAGAGAAAATTCCCTGACTGGGAGGAGACTCAAGCCCTGCATTGAGAGAGAAGAAGGTTCTTGGAGCAGTGTAAGAAAGCATTCAATACACGCCAAAGTCAGAGTCAAAAGGAAAGTTTATTAAGGAAGGGGAAAAGCAAAGACTAGAGAAAGCAAAGAGAGAGAGAGAGAGAAAAAAAGCCCAATTTATATATCATTCCAGTTTATATATCATTCTTTAGTTCCTGTGAATTATAATTTAAAGACTTTGTTTACCCATTTCCTTTGATATGGACATACAGTGAGGAAGGATAACCTTAGGTAGCATGAAAAGGTAAGAGTATGTATCATGAAAGGCTTGCTGGCAGTTCCCAGCCTTTAATCCAAAAGTTCCCTATGGTTTTAGCTATAGGAAATGAATAATTTTATTTTGTGTAGGGGGCCACTTATAGACTCTGTTTTTCCTGTTTTCCCTCAAGGTACGGGGAAATGGGTTGTTAACAATCCAGCAGAATCTTCCTTTGTTCTGCAGGTGTCCTCCCAGCCTCGCTGAGGGGCTGATCAGCATATTGCAGTTTCTGAATACAGCTTGATTTAACATTTCAGTTCCCTTGCCTCCTTTCTATATTAGTTTGACTACAGGATTTAACTATAAGAGAAAGTTTATAAAAGATTAAAAAGACAAGGTGGGATGGTTGAATACCAGACAAGGAGATTTGAGCCTAACTTGGCAGTCTAAGGGAAACTGAAGCTTTGAAAGGTTTGTTTTGTGCCATGATCGAAATGGTAATATAGAAATATTTTACACATTATAAAGAAGACTACTGGCATAACAATAATAAGAGTGTACTAAACTGAGTGAATAATGAAGAATTAGGGACCTGAACCAGTTAGTAGCAGTGGAAAGAGGAGAAATGTGAATATGTGAATGTGTTTCTGACTGTAAACATCAAAAAAGAGGGAGCAGTAAAGGCAACTGAGGTTTCAAGCCAGGAGACTGAAATGTTATTAGTAGAAATACTAAAATCTTCAAAAGGATTCAACTTCAGTAAAATAAGTCATATATATGAACTTGGAATGCTCAAAACTACCTTGAGTGAAGTCTGGCTGACTGAACAATGGCTCTCCTGAAGAAGATATTTACATCCTAATCTCCAGAATCTATAAATGTTAACTTATATGGTAAAAAAAATATTTTAAAAAGATCTTAAGAGGTGATTATGTTAAAGATCTTGAGATAAGAAAATTATATTGGATAATTGGGGTGGGCCCTTTTTGTTACCTGTCCAAGGCTCATTCTCAAAGCCTCAGAGTTTGGAGTTAAGGAAGAGTTTATTGATGGAGAAATCACCAGCAGAAAAGATGAGAGACCTAATCCTCAAATCTATTTTAATAAAATACAGAAAGTTCAGGCTTCTTTTATGTCAAGGCAAGGAAAAGTGGGAAGGTCTTTTTTTGTAAAAATTTAAGCCCCAAGCAGAATTCCTCTATTAATTAGCATGTCTAAAGCAAGAACTATTAGCCTGAAAGATTTGAGAATAAAGCAGATTCCAGTAAGATAGAGTCAGAGAGAGGCTGAGCATTTTATTCTATTACATTATGTATCCTTAAAAGAGAGAGGCAGAGAGAGATCTGCCACATGCAGAAGAGAGAAGGTAGTGACACCACTTCAGCAGAGAGAGAGAGAGATTTCAAGATTCTATACTGTGGACCATGAAGATGAAGGACGGGGCCAAGAGCACAGCCACACAAAAGTGCCTCCCAAAGTGCCATACAAGTGCCACACAAAGATGCTAGGAAAGATAAGTATCCTTTGACAGAGTCTCTGGAGGGGGTTTTGGCCCAATAAAACTGATGTCAGACTTCCAACTTCCAGAAATTCTATAAGAGAATTTCTGATGTAAGAATCATCCAAACCTACAAAGAATTTTTATGAGTTTATCTGAGCCAAACTGATAACATATTCTAGGGAGTAAGGCCTCAGATACTCTGCAGAATAACACTTTTGCAATTTCTTTTATGCATTTGAAATTAAGGAGCATTACATGAAGGTGGGACAGAGCAAGGCAGGGATTGAATTACAGGGTAGTTAAGATGATTTGTTCTCTTGAAAGTGGTTAAGTTTTAGAAGGGGAGTCTGAAAGGGGGCATTTCAAAGATGTGCTAACCTCAAGCACAAATACAAAGGACAGGGCTTGCTTTGCTATGGGAAATGGAAAGAAATCTAAGATGGCTACCCTGTCCCAGAGGAATTTTTTCAACCTCCTCTCCCTGGGACCTAAAACAAAAAGACCGTCAAATATGAGGAAGTAATCAATCTATAAATCTACCTGCCTACCTTTTTTTGGGCTCAGACTGGGAGAGTGACTTCTCTGAGCCCACTGGTGAAAATAAACCTCCTTTAATTCTTAGTTTGCTGAGTGCTCCTTGGTTCTTCTGGGCCAAAATCCACAACAGCTTACAGCAAAGATCAGCCTTTACTAAAGAAGTTATGTGTCCGGGGTGTGACTAACCACAATGATCTGGCCAGTTAGGAACTTATAATTCATTACAGCTCTACTTTGTTGTTCACAGAATCAATTCGTGCTTTTTAAGCCATCTTGTTGGTGGTCATTCGTTACCACAGTCCTAGAAAACTAGTAAGGAAGACATTCCCAAAATGTGAGAAATGTGGAGCTCGAGCAGAGAAGACAAGCTAAGACTAGATGCATAGGAAACAAGAGAGGGTATGAGAAATTGAGAGTGTGGGGTGAAGAAATAAAGAGAGAGGAGTGGCAAAGAAAGAGAAATTTAAGAGTTATCCATATCAAGGGTCAGTAGCTAAAAAAAAGAGGGCCTAGCAAAAAGTACCAGAAGTAATTGTTGAAGACTTAGGAGGAAAGCCAAGGAAAGTGAGATTTTCATGAAGGAGAAGACTATCAAGCTTTTAAAAATAAAGCAAAGAAAAAAACCAAAGAATCTCAGAGGTGAAGAATGTAACAGTGTGGAAATTTCTAGAGAGAATTAATATAATACCCATTTTAAATTGCTAAGCTAATGAGAGCATCTCTGTTGGAAAATAAGAACTAATATGCTATATATCAGAACTGCCCATGATATTTCAGAAAGAGCCTCAAAGTGTTAGGTAGTTTGACAAACATGAGTGGTAGGGAAACAAGGGAGTGAAGAATCATCCCAGAGATTTACCAAAGAACACTCCTTTGGTAGTTAAAAATTCACTCCTGCATCTTAAGGGACAAAGGATTGGAGAGCCATAAACCTATAGCTGGTTTAACCCAGCCACAACCACCACAGACACTTGCACAGAAAGTATCTACCCTAACCTACCCATAACTTTCACCTCATTATGCTATCATTAGATCATGCCTATGCCTGGAAGTTCATGAATCTAATTATAACAAACTGAATTCTGGGTAAGCACATGTGTACTAGGCAGGGAGTTTTATAACAACCAAATGTCAATCAGAATAACCTCATGTGCCAATCACCTAGGAAAACTTGTAACCACCCATTATGGTCCTAATATAATACAGATCTTCTCACCTCTCTGTGGTTACAGCCCTCTTTGCTGAGAAGCTTTTCCAAGGCAAGCATACTCTATCTTTTATCTTTTCACCTTCCAAATTCCACAGGGCGGCAGCCTTCCTTAATGTGGCCTGTCTACTTCTCAAACATACTTTTAATAAATCTTACTTTTTCTAAATCCCCCTGAGCTGAAATTATCTCTGTGTCAGTGAAAAGAACTGGGAATCACATGTTACCAGAGCAGGTCCAGAGTTCAGATAGCCCCAAATTAACATTTTGGTGCTGTGTCCTGGATATCCTAATGAGTGCCCAAGCTTTGCTCTCTTAGCTGGAAGTCAATCTATATCTATTTTATCTCTACAATTTTAAATACCTTTCTCTGAAGCTTCTCTCATTTTCTCCTGAGGTAGGGGACATGGGCATTTCCCTTCCCAGAGCAAGGCCCAGAAACTTCATGGTTTCTCTGCAGTCTACTGCTGCTGGTCGCTAAACACCAGGACCCAGGGTCTGTACTTCATTAGCCTTTCCTGCTACCTCTCCCTTTGTAGGCAGATAAAATATCTTCCAACTCACAGTTTCTACTAGCAGTGAACTCTCAGTCTCCTCCATGGCAGCTGAGTTCAAACAACTGTTTCTCCATCAGCGGGCCAGTGAACCACTGCAACCCTGTCTCTCTCATACAAAGGTGGTACTTAGCTTCCAGCACCACAGGGTGTAGGCACAAGCCAGCTATGCTCTCAGACTCAGCTCTAATTGATTTCTCCATCTGCAATTTCAAATGATATCTGTTCCCAAGTTCTAAACTCCTCTCCCTAGCCTGAGGAGGCAGGGTGGTATTTCCCATATTGGAAAGGAACCTTCCCATGCTAAATGGTCTCACCCAGCAAGAGGATCGGTAGGTCTCTTCTCTCATGCCAGAGAAGAGGGCAGCTTTCTTGTGCCAGAGGGCCATGAAATCATCTTTCCAGGCTAGAAAGGGTGGGCTATCTCATGCCAGAAAGCTGTACCTCATAGTCTCTCATGCCAGAGATGTATTCTCCTTATCGCCTTCTTCCCCCACCCACTTCTCCTTTGTCTTTAGACACATGGCCATCTTGTCTCTCCCAGCACCATTGTTCTCTGAAAAAATCTACTACTTTAGATTCAAGCTTAATGAAGCCCCTCTTTTTACCTTCTGAGTTTTCCAACTTTATTACATGCACTCATTTTTATTTCTTTTGTATTTGTCACCTATGTTTAACCATTTGAAAAATGCTAATTGCTTAGTTTTAGTTATCACTTGAAATTAAAGGCCTTATAAGTTTTTTTACAATTCTCAGTAACTTTCAAGGTCTTGAGGATAGCCAGAAATGGAACTCAGTCATTACAGCTTCAGGCTGAGTCAATTACAGAAAAAAAAGGGGGCACTTTTAAAACACAAGCTGCCGGACTCACAAGCTGCACCCTACCCCCACCTTTCCCCAGCCTCTATAAAAATGTCAAGGGCAAATGAATTACTTCTTTGCTTCCTTTCTAATGCCATTAAACATTACAGTCTCTGAAAGTTAAGGATTTGTATTACCATACAAAGGGTAATGTGTGTGTTTAGTAACAGAAGGCATGGCAATACAAGATATGGAAATACATTTTTGAAGAAATTAAAGTTGTCTTAAAATAAGGTTGGTTATTTCTGAATGAGTAAGAAAAGACAAAGAGGGACTAGGAAAGTTGTAGAAGGCTTGTGGGAAAGAAACCCCAAGATAGGAAATTTTACGTATAGTCAAGTTGAAACTTAAATATCAAAAGTAAGCTAATACAAAATTAAAGTTGTTTTTCCTCTGCTGAATAAGACAATGTTTCTTCAAACTTCAGACTGCTACTGATACTATGAAAAAGTTTTCTGAGTAGAAGACATGAATTCTGTACTTCACCAAAATAATATTATGTGTTTTAAATCAATAGCTGGAAACATTTGTTTTTAATTAAACCAATTTCTTATCAGTCTCCACAGGTTCCTCCAAAAAAAAAAAAAAATGACCTGGAAACTTTGGCCTGTTCCTGTAACCAGAAAATAGATAAGTCTATAAACTGAATTCCCTGAACACTTGAGGTCCCTCTCTGTGTTATTCCCTTGGTTCTTCTCAGGGCCTTTACTTTGTCTTTCTCACTGTCTTCATCTTTCTATTGTCTCTATCTCTCTGAGTCTCTTTTAGGCTTTCTCACTCTCTACCACTGAGAGGACAACACACTATGGAGTGCTGCCTCTTCTCTAACAAACTTTTCTTTGACTTTAACTTTAGCATATATTTTATGTTCAAAGCCTTTTTCTTACTCCAAGAAAATGATTCCCTCTTACAGAAATGCAGTCTGTCTAATCTAGCCTTACTTCATGCTAACAAGTCTCCCTCTTTCTCTTCTGAATCTTCCTTGGCCAAATGGTCAGCTTCTTCCACTCCTCTGTACCTGGGAAAATTTCCACCATCTAAGGCTTCCTTTACACCTCCACAGAAGGTTTACCCTCCAGTAGAGGCTCTTGGAGAGTTTGGACCCCAACTTGTCCACAAATCCTTTATCCTTATAGAACTTGGGCAGATCAAAGCAGACTTAAGAAGCTCTTTTGACAATCCTTGGGTTTATTGATACTTTCAAATGTATTATGCTTGTTGATGACTTAACCTAGAATAACATCATGATTATTCTGGGACAGACTTTATGGGACCAGGTGTTAGAGCCCAGGCTCATGAGAAGGAAAGGACAGAAGCAAGATGCCCAGATACTGGCAGCCTTTCAAAGCTAATCACAGCCCAGCTCCACAAGTACTCCGCTCCCAAAGGTGAAGAAATCATCGAAGTGTATTGTCAGTTGCCAACGTGTTCGCTGGGCTAAAAAGTATCCAAACAAGGACAAGTTTCCCAAATCTGCTTGCTACAAATGTCAGTAGTTGGGTCATTGGACTGCCTTCTATGGATAGAAGGACTCTTGGGTCAACACCAGCCACAGGCTTCCAAATGGTTACAAGGGACTGAAGAAGCCTCCTCATGAGAATTACATGTTACTGGGGCAGCACTGGAGTTCAGATCACCCCTAATGGTAACAAAGAACTGGGGTACAGTTTGTTTTCTTTAGCTGTAAAAAATTCAGTTAGCCTAATTTTTTTTCTCATTTCTTTCCTGACTATTCCAGAAACAATCTTTACCCTATTTCCTTTAGAACATGTAATAGGTAACTTTACATTTGCTTTGAACTAGAAACTCCTTTTGTCCACAGAAATATAATTATAAATGATGAGTGGGGTGCCCAGGCCAGCACACTCAAATCTCAGTGCACATATAAAATGAAAGGATTGATATTAGTGCTAAGCTGAGTCACCTATGAGCCCTCAGCTCCCTTGGTCCCCAAGCTTAAATCTCCTTTGTTCCTTGATGGAAATTCCACATTGAGTTCTAAGCTCCAGGACAAAGGGGGTAGATTCAGGGTCATGCAAAACTTCCACTGCAACAAAGTAGTATTCTAAAAGACAGAATATTATTTTTTAAAAGTAGTAAATGTATCAAATACTTGGGGACTCACTGGGGCTCTTGCTACAGTCATTTTGTCACTAACCAGAGGCAGGCTGCAGGATAATTGAACTGCTTGCTGATCAAAGCAAGAAGTAGTGACCACCAGATATATCATTCATAGTCCAGGGTGCATATAAAGTGATTTCTGTATTTTTTTTCCACAGGAATTTCTATGGTGCTTATTTTCAAGCTCAGCCTGAGATCTGGGCCCAGGTACAGTCTAAAAGGTGGAAGAAAGAAAAGAAAAGAGATTCTACTAGACAGAATAGCATTTGTCACTATCAAAGTAACCAGGATTTTTGGCTAAGTGGTAATATTAATGTAAGAAGGAAAATATTTGTACCAGTTATTCTCTGTTTTCACTTTAATTCATTCTTTACCTGCTCTCCTTGTCTATACCCTAGGAGCATAACACCTGCCCACTGCATCACCCAGGCTCTCTTGCCAGTTGCCCACTTGGAAGCACCAGCAGGAAAGCAGTGAATGGGAGATGAGGTTGAGGCTCCTTCTTCACTGCTCTCTGCATTGATTCAGTGTCTATGACAGTAACAAAGTTTTTTCTTGATTACAGCTCCTGCTGGGCAGCTTACTCCATGCTCCAGTTCCCTCTATACTCCAGTGACACTACTTTTTTTCACCGTGGTTACAACTAAAGGGATGGTAATCTCTGGTCCCCAATTTTTGTGAGTTTTATCTTAAACCTACTCACATTTTCATATATAGTGCCTAGCCATTTCACTAGCATCACTTCATTTGAATCATTTGGGTTTAATTATGTCTCTTGCTGGGGCCCTCATAATCTCATGATTAAAGGAATGGTGTTAACAGTCTTTTATCATCCACCACCCCATCAGAGACAACCCTGGACGTGCCACACCAATGTTTTTTCTTACCCACCTTCTATATTGAAGATACTCTTTCATGGCTAAGGCAAGTAATTCTGAGTCACGTAGCTAAGAAATAGAGAGAAAGAGAAGAAATTGAAAAGAAATTAAAGAGAAGTGCTAGTTTGGAGTTTAATTTGTAAAGCAAAAAGTGGTAGAAGTGAGTGGGAAAAAAAAGGAAAATTTTTAGGCTTACTATAGACTTTGAAGCTAATACCTTTCATAGCTTTTTAAAAAACTATATAGGGATTTTCACTTATTTTACTTTTTGATCTTCTTTTTCTTGAGATATAATTGACATATAACATTATATTAATTTCAGGTGTACGACATAATTATTTTATATTTGTATATATTGTAAAACATTCACCAAAATAAATCTAGTTAACATCCATCCCCAAACAGTTGTAATTTTTTTCCTGTGATGAGCACAGTTCAGATCTATTCTCAGTGATGTTAGAAGTATGGCAGCATGAGGGATCTCCCTGGATCTCTTCCCTTTAAATAACAATGAACTAAACACCTACAACCCAACAAATAACACCCAACCTGCACACAAGCATGTCTGAGAGATCTGTGCATCAGAGCATCCAGAGGTGGGCAAATCTGCATGAATCTGAGAAGCAAATTAGGAGTGAGAAATGAAGGAGCTATGTTACATAGCCAGAGCTCCCTGCAGGAAGAGAAGGAGGGGACATTTTGTAGCTAGGTCTTGACACCTTGAAAGCCCAAATGGTAATACCTAAATGCTAATATTCCAAATAGTGGAGCACAGGAATGAGTACAGAAAGCAGAGCAGAGACTGAGTGTGGTGGTCTTAGCAACTACCACTGCCAAATGGGAGGTTGAGTCATGGAGCTTGGTCGTGCAACCCACCACCAACCCTGAGCATGCCCTCCATCCCCATATCCATTCAGAGCTAACATCATCAAGCCCCAAGAAAATGTGCACAACCAGTACTGAAACATACACTATAGCCAGTACCAGAGGCAGGTGCAGTGATATGGAAGCAAGACAGCTGAAACCTGGGGGACAGCTCTATGGGAAAGGAAACAGCCACACACACTGCAGAACTCTCCTAATCAATCCTACTCTCACTTAGTCAGGCTGAGTTGGAAGGAAGCAGTGGAACATTGCACCTGACTATTGGAGCAACAATGGGACTTCAGAACCTCTTCAGATACTCAGACACCCATCACTGTTACATAAGGGTAGAGCTCTAGGACAAAAGTGACTTGATTGCAGAGGAGGCACACAGGCCCACACCAGAAGGGAAAGGACATCTGTAGCCCAAAGCAGAGATCTGAGAGGCTTGGATTCCACCTATTGGAAATCAAAAGAAAAACTCCTTTTTATTAACCTGCTGAAGAGAGATCACTATATAATAAATTTTCTTTTTTTGAAAAAAGCAGAGTACACTGCCATTAATGCCCAGGTAAAGAAATAGTCCATTAAACACCATGAACAACCAAGATGACAAGGCAGCTCAGAAAGAAAGTAAAAAACTCCACAAAATAAGCTTAAAGACATAGAAGTATACAATTTAAAAGACAGAGAATTTAAGATTGCACTTCTGAAAAAACTCAATGAGATGCAAAAGAAATTCTGACCAACAATTTCAAGAAGTTAAACAAAATTTAAAAAACAAAGAGAATACTTTGCCAAGGAGATTAAAATCCTATAAAAGAGCAGAATAGACTTTCTGGAGATTAAAAACACAATAAAAGAGATGAAGAATGAAATAGCAAGCTTAAGAAATAGAGCTGACCAGATGGAGAAAAAAATTAGTGAAATCAAAGACAGAAAATTGGAAATCATGCAGAAGGAAGAAGAGAGAGACTTGAGAATAAAAAATAATGAAAGAACTCTACAACTCTGACACCATCAGAAAAAGCAACATAAGAATAATGGATACACTAGAAGGAAAAAGAAGGAGAGGGGACAGAGCATATTCAAACAAATGGTCAATAAGAATTTCCCAAACCAATGGAAAGAAGTGAAACTTCAAATCCAAAAAGCAAACAGAACACCAAGTTATCTCACCTCAAAAGGGCTTTCTCCAAGACACATTATATTAAAATTGTCAAAAATTAATGACAAAGAAAGAATTCTTTTGATAGCCAGGGAAAAGAAGACAATAACATTAAAAAAAATCCATTAGACTTCTCAGTACAAACCTTACAAGCAAGGCAGGAGTACAACCACATATTCAAACTATTGAAAAAAAGAAATTACAAGCCAAGAATAATATATCCAGAAAAGCTCTCCTTTAGATATGAAAGAGAAATAAAGACCTTTCCAGATGTACAAAAGCAGAGGGAATTCTCCATCACAAACCCTGCATTACAGGAATACTGATAAGGGTTATTCTACCTGAAACAAAAGGACAAAAAATACATAACTTTGAGTAATATGACTGACTAAAAGACAGAAGCAGAAAAGGGCAACCCTTTTTAAAACAGGGTATTACAAATTTAAATATTACATAATGGTTAAGGGCTAAAACAAACAAACAAACAAACAAACAAAAACAACAAATCAAAAAACCTCTAAAAAGAGAAAGATAACAGGCAACTGCAACTTAGAAATAAACATTCAGAATATATTGTGATAATCTGAGACAAAGAAAAAAAAAAGGGAGGGAATAAAGATCCAAATCAGCAAAGGGGAATGAAGATAAAGCATAAGACACACGCAGAAGAAAATGGACTACTGTGATGTGTGTGTGTATGTGTGTGTGTGTGTGTGTGTGTGTGTGTGTGTGTGTGTGTGTGTGTGTACATACACACATATATATGTGTGGTAGAATCAACATAGTTAAAATGACCTTATTACCTAAAGCATACAAATTTAATATCATCCCCATCAAAACTCCAACAGTATTTTATAAAGAAATAGAACAAAAAATTATCAGATTTTTGTGGAAGCACAAAAGACATCAAATTGCCAGAGCAATCCTGAGAAGAAAGAACAAGGCTAGAGGTATCACTCTACCCAACTTCAAATTTTACTACAAATTGGCAATAATCAAAACAGCATGGTATTGGCCAACAGACATATGAAAACATGCTCAACTTCACTAGCTGTTAGGGAAAGAGAAATCAAAAGTTCAGTGAGATACCATCTCATACCTGTTAGAATGGCTGTCATCAATAGGATAAGTAATAAAAATTGGAGAAATTGTGAGTAAAAAGGAACCCTCATATAATGCTGGCAGGAATGAAAACTGGTATAACCACTATGAAAGATCACTATGGAAAACAGTATGGAGTTTCCTCAAAAAACTAAGAATTGACTTACTATATGACCCAGCAATCTCTCTTCTGAGTATTTATCCCCCAAAACTGAAAACATTTATCTGCAAAGATATATGCACCCCAATGTTTATAGCAGCATTATTCACTATGGCCAGAATCTGGAAACACCCAAAGTATCCTACAATAGTTGACTGGATAAAGATGTGATACATATATACAATGGAATATTATTCAACCATAAGAAAAGATGAAATATTGTCATTTGTGACAGCATGGATAGATCTTGAGATGCTAAGCAAAATAAGTCAGAAAAAATTGAGAACCATATGATTCACTCATATGTGGGATATAAAACTGAAAGCAACAAACAAACATGACAAACCATGGACACAGACACTGGCTTAGTGGTTACCAGAGGGAATGAGGTGAAGAGAGAGAGAGATATGGGTAAAAAGAGTCAAATATTTGATGACAAAAGAAATTCTATTTTTGGTAAACATACAATACTATATATATATATATATATATATATATATATATATATATATATAACATACAGTTGAATTATACACTTGAAACATTTGATTTTATTAATGTCAACCTAATAATTTTAAATAAATAAAAATAAATAAATAAATAAATAAATAAATAGCTTCTCTCTTAGCAACTTTCAAATATAAAACATAATGCTACCAACTGTAGTCACCATGACATTTTTTTTATAACTGGAATTTTGTATTTTTTGACCCACCCTCACTCATTTTGCCAGTATAGAGGTTTTCTTAAAAAATTAAAAATAAAACTACTATAAGGTCCAGTAATTCTACTTCTGGGTATTTATCTGAATGAAACAAGAACACTAACTCAGAAGGATATATTTACAACCCATTTTTTTCAATAGCTAAGATATGGAAGCGACCTAAATGTTCATCAATGGAGGAATGGATAAAGAAAATGTGATACATACACAATAGAATTCAGCCATAAAAAGAAGGAAATCTTGCCATTTGCTCCAACAGAGACCTTAAGAACATTATGCTGAGTAAAATAAGCCAGACAGAGGATCTGCTTTTTGTCTAAAATTTTGATCTGTAGTTAAATAATACAGGTTCTGAATGTATAAGGATTTTATTTTTGGATAATGACATGTTTCTCCTTTATAGAAGCATAACTTTCTGAACAAAGTTCAGGTTCTCAAAGCTTTCTCTTTTCCATTTAACTCTATTCTTCACCTCTCAGATTCTACTTTTACTGCAGTTTTAGCAACTTATATTTTCTTTTCATAACTTTTTTTCTTGATGACTTGGATCTGTTTTCCAATGTAGTTCATAGACTTTAAATGCCAAGCTTGCACTACCTACTTAACAAGGATGACATGACATTTAGCTGACAAAAAAGGAAGAAATTCACCTTATTAGTCATCTCTTCCAGCATCACCTTAGGTTTAATTTCAGGCTTATCCATCACTCAATGCTTTTTTCATTACTTGAATTGTAACATCTATCAGAAAAAATCTTATTCATTTGTTTCTTTAGGCAGTTATTTCCCAAGCTTTTGGTATAGGAACTCATTCTTCTAGGACTTTGGATGACATTCTATAATTATCAACATCTGATGACTAATTACTTTTTGCTATTCTTAAAACCTTTTTGTCCTTTTTTTTTTTGCATTTCTCTTACTACCATTGATTTTGTTACAAGCACAACTTTTGAGCTGAGAATAGCATTAAAGTTCATCTATTAACCCATCCATCTACCCCTCATAATTAGCATCAGACAAATTAAGTCTCAGACTAGTTAAAATATTTTTTCTCAAGATAAGACAGTTAATTATTGAAAAATCTAAAGCCAGAACCTAGTTTTCTTATGTTCAAACCAAGATAAAAAACACTTTCCTAATGTAAGATGCTTTAAAATTTTTTAAGAGTTTGATCTATTGTACCTTCATTTATTCCTCTAATATTTCAGACAACAATGAGACAAAATCTGGATACTAAACCTCTGGGAGTTTGTTTTGTATTCAGTACATGTATTTTGATCTTTTCATTTTCTATGAACTATATTTAGAGTAAAAATAAATAGGTGGCTATCCTTTGTCTCACCCATCTACAACAGAAATCAAAGATTAAGTAAGTGATGGATTTGGGAACCAAAACTGGCAGGATATCTTAAATGTGTACTGAGAGGTTGGGTAAACAAGTCAGTTTGTAGAAATTCGTTGTGCCGTTATGAGAGTGGTAACTCAATGTGATAAGTGCAGAAAAACTTATTGGTGATGTAGATAGAAGAGGTTTTCTATGGTTCTCTCTCCTGTGAGCTTAATAATGTGAATAAATATGTACAGTGGAAAATAATTTACTTCTTTAAAAAAGTAAGCTGCTCTAACTAAATAATATAAAAAGAGATTAAAGAGGAACAAAGATAAATTATAATTTCTAGCTGTAGATATATTATAGACATGTAGCTAAAGATATAAATGTAGAACCATAATCATTAGCATCTTCTTTTGACATTGCTTTGACCAAGACCTATGCCCAAATTATTTTGAATTCACCCTGACTTGTCAGAACATAATGAGTCAAGTTCTGATTACTGTGCTTTGTTCTTGGCTGGAGATGACACCAAACTAGGTTCCAAGAGCCTACCTGAATTTTTTGACAGGTTTCAGAAAATAATAAACATTGAGCAGATTTTTGTCAATTTAATTATTTATTATTACACTATTACCTGAAAGTAGTTCTACCCAAAACATAAGGCAATGGCAGGAACTCCAAAAGATCAAACCCTATTATTAATCCCATACATCTTTGTCACTTCCTCCTTAATCTTAAGAACTCTTCATTTACAAGGCTGCCTCTATGTTGTACTTGCGAAGTCACTTCTTTTAGCCTCTTAGATCCATCCTCCATCCTACTAGCCCTCCATATTACTCTGGAAAGTTCACTGAATGGACTACATCACTGGGCTCCCTTGCCTTCCAGTTTCTACTTGCTTCAACCAAGAGAATGAGGCTTGAATACATATTTCTCTAGGTCCAGTCCTGCAAGGTTGCCTTGGACTGATGAGTTCTATGATCCTATAATTAACTCCACTGCCTCTCTTAACATCTTCCTCTCTATAAACTCTCTCCATAAGCTCATATACTTTCTAGTAATTGCTCCTTCCTCTCAAAAACTAGGAGTGGTTACAATTTTATGGCTATTAGTTTTAAGCTATTGCACTATCCCTTGAACTATACCTACATCCTACTTACACAATTGTATATAGTGCCTTATTAAACTTACCTAAAATTATCTTTATTTAAACATGTCATCTGTTTCTTGCTATGGCACCAACTAATGCACCTCTATTGAACTACTGTATCCCTAAAACAAAAAGTCATTTTCCCATATTTTATAGTTTTGACAAATCTTCAAGAAGTTTAGAGAAAATCTTTATGCTGGATGGCTTTACCTGAGAAGTTGTGAATATTTTTTTTCTGTTGTTAAGTTTTCCTGGTGGAGAAATAACTCTTAGATAACTCCTATAAAGACACCACTATAGTTAGTGCATTGTCATTCTATGTATTTGAGGGCAGAAGAGTGGTGATTCAGTTTTGAAAAGTACTAAATCTAGTGATAAAAATATGAAGTAAGTAGATGCAGGCAAAAAAATAATTGAGAATATGTTTCACTTTTCTTCAAGTTCATAGTTGGTTCAGAAGCATAAAGGCAAGTCTTAGAAATCACTCAATAGTCAACAGGACTATCTGGTTGACAAACAAGGAGTGACACCTTGAGTAATGAGAGACCTATAAAAGTCAACTCATCTATCTCTTCTGCCATTGTATTTTAGGAGTTCTGAGAAATCTACACGATTTTTTCATTTTGGTTATTTGCTTGAAGGTGATGAGGACAGGGTGATAGGTCTTAGGCACAGGTTCCTTAAAATGAGTTACAGTAAATAAAAATACACTGTTGGAAATAATGAAGGCTTATGAGTCCTTTATTTCAATTAATGGGCACAAAACCATGATTGTTGCCAAGGAACTTCAAGATAGACTTTAATAACTCCATGAAGAGAAGTAGATCAAAGTTAAAGATGTTCATCTCCTGAAAAAAAAATTCTGAAAAAATCAATATGGAGTCTTGGTTAAGTTTTCCTGCTTATTTGTCTTGAAAGAAACAATGACAGATTAGGCCAGATAACTGGGTATATAATACAATTTCTGATAATGCTCTTCAGTTCTAGAATTAATTTTAGTCCATGCAAAGTTTTTACTATTCAGATAATTTGTGTAAATAATTCTACGATGGATTAGCATAAGAGGGATTGTATAACTGCTTTTGAAAATAATAGCACTTTAAAATTAAAATAAGGCATTGTTTTTGGGTAAATATTATTGACTTTTGAATTATTTGAATGTCTGGTTCATCTTCCACACACATACACACAAATGTATAAATACGAAAATATATAAATACATACAATCTAGATTAATCTAATTATCTGAAGGAGAAGATCAATGAGCTCTTCTAAATCAAAATTTCTGGTATGGGATTTGTAGAAGCAAAAAACACCATGTATCAGCTCCTCTTGACTCACAGGGAGATTTTCACTTTGCATTGAACACAAGAATCTAGTTCTTCCCATAGAATAATAGAATTAAAGTTATAGAATTCAAAGAAAGGGGATCTCCAAAACACCCATGACTGCTAAGGATAATTACATCAAGTTGTAAATGTGATTGTGGAAACATTTAGTTCTCTTGTTTAAAAAAGTCATTTGTGGTGTATGTGTTTCCTGTGTGTGTGTGTGTGTGTGTGTGTGTGTGTGTGTGTGTGCATTGTGCTAGTACATGAGAGTGTTCAAGCTCTGAAGCCACACATTTCTGTGTTCAAAAATTCTTTCTTATATACCAGCTGTGTTACTTGCACAATTTATATCATATCCCTAACTTTCTGGCATTTTATCTATAAAAATGGTAATTAAAGTTCCAGTGTTAAGTGGAATAACATTGTGGGCTTCAGTCAGAATAAAGAAAGTACCATGCATTCATCACTTAAGTATTGGGTCTGAAACCAAATTGGCTCCAGGTCAAATGATGTTGTTAACCTGCATTCTCGTTTTCATTGTTGGAACCACTTCTTGACAACTGCCTCATTTCCTTCCTTGCCTAGTTGATACGTTTAATCTATAGATACTGGATAAATGAGACCCATCTGAGCATATAGATATTTAGTAAGTGTTAGATATTTTAGTGTTGATGGGTAAAAAGATGCAATGTGCTAAGAGCTCATGGGAATGTGCTAAAAAGAAACCTCTCAGGATACTTAACTCTAAATGAAAGTAGTTGAAGATGGGGGAAAGGCTACCTTCTTTTTCTGTCCTTTTACCTCATCTTGTCTTTGCTCCTTTCCTTCCTTTTTATCTTCTCCTCCTCTTATTTAAAGTATTAACTTGGAGAAAGGAGACTTTTCTGTTCTCTATGAAAGACATGCCAACCATCTCACCCCCAAATCTCTTTTTTTTTTTACTGCCACAACTCTCTTTAGAAGCTCTATATAGACTGATTATTCTCTTCTTCCTCCTCTCTCTTTTTTTCCCCCTGCCACTCCTCTGCCACCTTCTTATTTAAATTAGTTCACTCCCCCTCCTTTTTCTTTTGAACTGTAGGTAAAAAGTGGAGCAGTAGACAAATATGGTCTCAGTATTATTATGAAAAAGAGTTGGGTTTAGGGATCTTCCAAGAAGACTATGGACCACTCTTTGATGACCACTGGCTTGGAATCATAATTCTTATTTCTTTAGTAACATTCTTTTTTCTTTAGAAATTTATAGACAGTTCTTCAATAATTTCTGGCACCATTACATTGCAGACAAATTTTACCGATATTTATTTTTTTCTCCTCCTTTTGGATTCATTTTCTCAATACTTCCTTATACTTATAGTCACTTGCATATTGATTTATTTTGCATTAATGTAGAAGAAAACTTATTGTTCTTGACATTTAATCATTAAGCAGAATATTTAAGTGACTGGAAATTTTTTATGACATATTTACATATTTTTTCTATTCTACATATTAGATTCTATTCAGGAAAATTATCATGTCCAAGTTGTGTCATCCTTGCTGTCTATTTCTATTATCTAATTGTATTGTATCACTAACTGCAATAATAGCTGCCTTTTTGTCCACTGCATCTCCCATAATTATCTCAAGACTTTCATTTATATCAGAAATCCAATTTTTCCATCCATATCAATTCTGTTTCTTGTTATATCTAATTATTTATTAGTTTTGTATTTATTTCATTTGTATTCTTAATCTTAACCCTTAGCTTTGAAATCTTCTCTTTGTGTAATTGTGTGTTTCATCATTTCTATCTCTGAGATTACATTTTATTGAATATTCTAAGGTACTCTTTTCTGTTGTAAATTACTGGTAGTAAATTCTATGCATATTCTTCTATTACATTTTCTCTTAGAAAGTCTTTATAAGTGTCTTTTGTATCCTATGCTCTGTTCTTTTCTCCCCTCTCCTTCCCTCCCCTCTACTCTCTTTCTCTTCCTCCTTCCTTCCCTACCTCCCTTCCTTACCTCCTCTAGTGCTTTTGCATAGTTGCTATTGGTTCTTTTTATTTTCTATCTCATAGTCAATGTCCTTTCAGACATTATATTTACTTTTATAGTATTGGTTTGGTGACTTGTCTTCACACTCTGTCTAAGGCTCATTTTTCTTCCACTGCACTATAATTTGAAGATTGTGTCCTTGGGCTCTATTTGTTCCTCTGTAACCTGAGAGGGCAAGAGCCCAGAAGATTCGATTGGGCTGCATGCAACTTTGTTCTTGGCTCTGGGCCCTTCTCCCCCTGAGATTGGTTAATTTCTTTTTGACAGGGTAGAAATTCCACTAATTAGAGGTGATTCAACTCCAATGATGGAATGTTTCTGGTCTTTGAATGATTCTCAATGAACACCTGATAATTAATCTTGCTGATTTTTAATTCCTATATTTTTGTTGATACATTGAAGAGATTAGAGAGACCTCTGTTTTTAAGGGATTCACTGTTATTTACCTGTAATCCCACTCACCACTTTAGTCTCTCTGGATTGAGGGAATTATGCAATCTCTCAAGATTTTTGTCATATTAATTTCTTTTATCATTTTGTTGTTAAGTTGCTTTGTTGATACTTTTACATCAGTCCATGCATGGCTTGATAATCTTGAAGACTGTAAACTCAAGGCTTTGATAGTGTCTCAACAGAGGCAGATGAAGGTTTTGTGAAGCCTAACACTGATTACATTCAGAGCCATTTTTATAAAACAAAAGTATAATACTATACATGTAAATACAGGTACAGGGCCTTGGAATTAGTCCATGTGACTGAGCAGTCTTTTAAATTCACCTTACACCTTATGAAAAGATTCTCCCAAACAAACTCATCACCATATATGTTTCCAGACATTACTTGCAAAGAGGGGTGGTGTTTGAGCAGACTTGGACTAAAGTATATGTGGGCTTTGAACTTAATTGGATTACTCTGCATTTAGTTTCTACTGCATCTGTGTATAAGCTGCAGACTTCTAATCGTCCCATTACTTGGCTTCCTTTCTCACTTTCTGATTAATCTCATATTTACTTGTGAGTTTGGAGTCTTATCTTGACTCGACTTACTTGACTAAGATTTAGACATTATACTTGGCTTTTGCAAGTCCTTTTATGAGTTGAACTCTTTTTCCTCTCTCCTTATATGGGAAATACTAGCCTGGACCAAGATATTGGCTTTGAACATGACTGCTTTATAGAAGGTCTTCTCAATCTCTTGGTATTATACACTGGATCTTAATCCTCTGGGTATAGAGGCTAGCCCAGAGTAAGATACCTGTTCAATTTGCTCTTTTTTGCACAATGTGACATGAGTTTTAGGCTTGAAGTCAAATCCCACTGTTTACATCATATATCTAGGTAGGACTCTACCTATTTCATACTTCTTACCCTTCTCTACTAGCCCAATATGGTTGTGCTTGCTTTGAGATAAAGCTCATAGGTTAACAACCAGAAGATCCATCTTCACACCATAAGAATCACTAAATTTTTATATAATAGCACAGTATTTTGACATATCTTATCCTGGGACTGCTGAATATGATTACAACTGCCATGTATAATGCCTGATGATAAAAAAAAGCTGTGATTTTCTGTAATGTTATGATAAATTTGAGGTTGACATATTTTTCTCAAGTTTGTCTTCACCTTGCAAATCTGAAGAGCAGGAAACTGGTGTGATCCTCCAAAGCAGAGTAGTGGTTAACCTGTTTTAATCAATCTGTAAATACAGAGCCTGTACACATTTCCAAGTTAGAAAAACTACCTACCTATTATAGCAGGTATTTGTGTTAAGTTTACTTGTTTTATTTCTATAAAGTGCAATAATGCAAGTGCAAAGTTTTACATTAGAAAATGGTTCTAAGGACAAAGAAGACATGTTGAGCTTCTCAGCTAGTCAAGCCTGTCACTCTGTGGTGAGACATTAGAGAGCCAGGTGACAATATATCCGTTTCATTTTTAGAAATAATGCAACCTGTTATCCAATGACAGATGCATTATTCACAGTTCTCCAAAAAGACCCCAGAGGAATCAAATCCCAGTTGATGACAGACAGTGATGATCAGTCTTCATAATACCCTTTGGGCCATTTAAAAATTCCAGAAATGCCAACAAAACTCAGAGAGAATGCACAGGTGGAGTGTTCGAGCTCCTTCATTTAGTTGGCTCTAGCCAAGTAAAATAATTTGACTTTACAAATATTCAGAGATCTTTTGGCCATGCCATAAAAACTACCTCATGAATTTGTGTCTTCCCCTTTGTAAATTAAAATATATACACAAGAATATAGTTTGAATAATGTTTACTAATAATTTGATTTATGACAGTTTTACATTACTTTAAAGGAGACTGAGAAAAATACAAATCAGTATGAGAAAATATAAAAACAAATGTAATTTATCCAGGACAGAGTGAATTACATAAGGAAACATTAAGTCCTAATTGTAAAAATAACATATGTTAATAAACCCTTTGGTGCCACCCAGGGGATGTGTTTGCTGATGGGCATTCCATGGCCTGGCACAAAGAAAAGAAAATACATAGGCAACTCAAAGATCTAAGTTTCTGATGTGAAACAGTACATTCAGAAGCCTAGGTTGACATATGGTTACATCATTTTAAAATCTATAATGGATAGAAATCCCCAGCTACACAATATTAGAATTGCAAATGCAGGCACACATAAAGGAGAAAAATCACCTTGGAAAACTTTCTTCTGAGGTGTAATTAAAGGCATTAGGCATGTGGCAAGGCTTAAGTGAGATTTGTTAAATATTTTTACCTTCAGGGTGGGAGGCAGGAAGTTTTAAATATTTTCAACTACCGACTTTTTAGTTGAGCAGAATTGACAGTTAGGACCATTGGTTCACTATAGAAGAAACTTCAGCTTTCAATCAAAACAAAACTAAACTCATGATATCACATGTGTCTTAACTTAGTTTCCTAGAAAAAGCTGAGTCTGACACAAGGGGTGCCATGCTTGTAGTTTACTTTGGGAATTGGTCCCCAAACACAGGAATGGGAGACTGGGATGAGTGAAATAGGAAAAGAGGGGAAAACATTCCAAGGCATATTATGAAGCTGATCATCATTGTCTGTCATCGACTAGGATTTGATTCCTCTGGGTTCTTTTGAAGAACTGTGAATAATGCATCTGTCATTAAACAACAGAAGGTAAAAGAGGGAAATACTTATGTACTAGCTTTCATCTTCCTTTGGTGAAAGGTAAGACTATGGGTTGTTAACACCCTCCTTCCATTTTGAGTTTTGTCGTAATGGCTCAGTGCGTTCTTGAGGGAAATGCACGTAGAGGCAGAACTCCTGAGCAAAAGTGGAGAGATGCAGTATCTCCAAGGGAGATACTGTCAAGTTGCACTTGTGCTATTCAGCGACAGAACGAAAACTGGGATAAAAAGGCAAGCCAACCTGCTATCTGATAGGGCCAAAAACATATCTGGAATGCATTGTGGGATGATTTAAATACATTTTGTTATTTTAAAAAATATCTTATTAGTAGGATGAAGGAGACGATGTTTCCTGTCTTATCTAACATGGATGATAAGCATTTCATTATCTGTTTTTTTCCTCACATCTTCTCTGTAAGGTAGAACCCCCACTCTGACCATATGCTCTTATATTCTTTCAGCAAGAAAGATGTGTGGGATCTAGGTTTCCTTTTTTTCATGACTTTGCAGCATCACAGTGATAGCTGTCATCTTGAAGGTGAGGACAGAGAAGAAAAGGAGTCAGATATTGAACCAGATGCCAGGATTTCTTTGGCTGACTCCATGTGCTGGTAGAGAGAGACATCTAGGATCTGCAACCTTCTCCTCACTCACTGGGAGAAGATGAAACTTTCCTAATTTCAAAGGTCCATTGAAGAGTCTTCACACAAACAGACACAGACACAAACACATGCACACAGATACACACACACAGATCTACACATACACATACACATAAACACACATTCCTTGACCATTGGTCAGATATCAGCTTTTTCAACTCTGCATGGAATTTTGCTGAGAAATTTTGAGAAATTGGAAGATAAAGTTATGCTAATTTCAGAGAATTTTACGTTAACGTAAAGGAAGAATCTGAAAATCTTAAGCAGATGGAGGATGAAACCATAAAAATGCTACATTTTCTTTTTTCTACCCCAAAAGACAGGGTGCTATTTTCCTCTTTCAACTACCTGCATTGAAGTTTGATTAATAGATCAGCCATTAGGCAATTTGTGTTTCTTCTCCCCAAACTGTTTTCATTTTAGTTTGTCATTGTATAATTAAGGGCTTTGTTTCTTGTTACAATAAATTAGATCTGCAAAAATAAGGAAGAATTGGTTTGCATCTCTGAAATTCTGCTACTTAAGAAGTAACAAATTTTGACATGCAGGGCATGGGTACTGTGCAAGTTAGTTGTTCTGCCACAGACATATTAAAAGGTCACTTGCTAACCTGGATGTTGTAGTCACTTAGTGTGAAAGTAATTACATGTTATTTTGGGGGAAGCTTAACATAGATTCAAACAAATTTAATGTGTATTCATTAATTATCTTATTTTAGTTGCACAATAAATTTATTTCCACCACTGCTAAGACAGACTAGATAGTAGATATGGTAGACACAGCAGCTTTGGAGTCGTCCTGTGTTTCCATTCTATTTCTGCTATGCACTAGGAAGGGAAGCATGAACTTCCATTAGCCTACATGTCTTGTTTGCAAAATGGTAATAGTAATAGCTACTGGGCAGAGTTGTTATAGGATTTCTAGTAATGTCCATAGAAATTCTAATATAATCTATGGCACTAGAAGAAAAAAAAATGACAGTAATGGGTTAGCCCCTGAGAATAATAGTTCCCTATGGGGGAAGAGAAGCTGATGCCTGCAAGGAAATATTTCCCAATCAAATCTAATTCATTGGTATGCCCCATGCACTTTTGTGTGCCCCATCCATCCTGACAATTTTCTTATGTACAAGTTCCCAGAAGCAAGAAGATAAATGCAAAGTGAAATGTGGATTTCCAAGTGAATTAAAGCATCTGTCAGCATGATCAGTTCTAAATTGAAAAGTAAACTTAATTAAAAAGAAAATTCTTGTTGTTGCCATAATGAAATTCAGGGTTTCAAGGCTGACAAAGAGGAAGCTGTGCTGAAAGGTTCATAATTAAATGATGGAGTAAACTCATCTCAAGATATTTATTCTGTATCTATGCTCATATTTATTTAGTTATTTTTTGCCTTACAAAAATAGAGACTGTAAAATTGAACACACAATGAGATTACACCTATTGTGCCTCCAATTAACCAAACCTGACACATTTCGATCTGTGCATTTCAGCTCTGTGTATCAAAAAATAGAAATTAGGTGCTAGCAAACATCTCCATAAGATTTTTTCCTGTTACAAATTTAAAGAACTGGTTGGTTAAGAGCTTTCTGAACTCCTTCTTGCTGGTTTTGAAGGTCAGGCAAGAGGCTTCAATGTGAATTTGCAAATGAAATGTGAAAAAACAGACCTTTAAGTGTGAGAAAAAGAGAGGTGGTGGCTGGGCCAAACAAACAAACAAACAAACAAACAAACAAAAAACCTCATCTGTTGAGATTGCAGAGGGCCAGCAATTGTCAAAATGGTTAAAATTTAGATGACAATATAGTTTCTTAATCAGTAAGTGTCTAAGATTGAACATATGCTAACATTTTGGAGTGCTTAGTTTTCTTTAATGCAATTTAAAATTTTTTGGCTAAAGCTTTTTTAAAAAAAAATTAGTTTCAAGTATACAGTACATTTGGTTAGACTTTTATATAGTTTATAAAACAAGCCCCCTAATTGCTCCTTCTCTCCTCTGGTTTTCCACATAGCCAATATAATAATGCTAACTGCATTTTCTATGCTGTGCTTGCTCCCCATCCCCATGACAAGATATCTATCAACTACTAATTTGTACTTCTGTAACTGTTCACTATATTCTCCCTCCATCCCCTTTGTCCGTCACCAAATTTTCCTTTGTATTTGTGAGTCAGTTTTGATTAGTTTGTTCTTTTTGTTCCTTAGATTCCACATTTAAGTGAAATTATATGGTATTTATCTTTCTCTGTCTGACTTATTTCACTCAGGATAATAACCTCTAGGTTCATCTATGTCGTTGCAAATGCTAGAATTTTATTTTTTTTGATAAGTGAGTAATAGTCTATTGTATATATGAACCATAACTTCTTTATTCAATCCTCTGTTGATGGGCATTTAGATTGCTTCCATATCTTGGCTATTATAAATTGTGCTGCCTCAAATATTAGAATGCATAGATCTTTACAAATTATTGTTTTGGTTTTCTTTGGATAAATACTCAGAAGTACAATTTCTGAATCAAAATGTATATCCATTTTTAATATTTTGAGAAACCTCCATACTATATTCCATAGCAGCTGTACCAATTTGCACTCCCATCAACAATGTATGAGGGTTTCCTTTTCTTAGCATCCTTGTGAACACTTGTTATTCTTTGATTTACTGATAATAAGCATTCTGACAGGTGTGAGGTGATATCTCATTGTGATTTTAATTTGCATTTTTCTGATGATTAGTAACCTTGAGCATCTTTTTATAAGTCTATTGGTCATCTATATTTTCTCTTTAGAGAAGTATCTGTTCAAGTCTCTTGCCCATTTTTTAATTGAATTATTTGTTTTTGTTGCTGTTGTTGAGTTGTATGAGTTCTTTATATATTTTGGATATTAACCTCTTATCAGATGTATCATTAACAAATATCTTCTCTCAATCAGCCTGTTGTATTTTTGTTTTGTTGATGGTTTCCTTTGCTGTACAAAAACTTTTTAGTTTGATGTAGTCCCATTTGTTCAATTTTCTTTTGTTTCTCTTCCTCAGGGAGATATATCTGAAAAGAAATTACTGCTAGCAAAATTCTCTTTCAGAGAGTTTACTGCCTATGTTTTTTTCTAGAAGTTTTAGGATCTTGTATTCTTATATTCAGTGTAAGAAGGTAGTCCAGTTTATTTTTATTTTTTTGCATGTATCTGTCCAATTTTTCTAACACCATTTATTAAAGAGATTATCTTTACCCTATTGTATATTCTTGCCTCTTTTGTCATATATTAAGTGAATGTATAGGCAGGATTTATTTATGGACTTTCTGTTCTGTTCCATTGATCAATGTATCTGTTTTGATTACTGTAGCTTTGTAGTATAATTTGATATCATGTAGTGTCATACCTCCAACTTTGTTATGTCTCAAGATTTTCATGGCTTTTCAGGGTCTTTTATGGTTCCATATAAATTTTAGGATTATTTGTTCTAGCTCTCTGAAAAATGCCATTGTTATTTTGATAAGAATTGTGATGAGTCTATAGATTTCTTTGGGTAGTATGGCCATTTTAATGATGTTGATTCTTCCTACCCTTGAGCACGATGTATGCTTCCATTTATTTGTTTCTTTTTCAATTTCTTTTTTTAATGACATCATTTTCTGAGAACAGGTCTTTTACCTCCTTGGTTAATTTGATTCCCAGGTATTTTATAGTTTTAATGCAATTGTAAATAGGGTTGTTTTCTTAAATTCTCTTTCTGAAAGTTCATCATTGGTGTATTAAAATGCCACTGACTTCTGAATATTTATTTTGTAACCTGCTACTTTACTGAATACATTGATCAGGTCTTAGAGTTTTTTGGTGAAATCTTTAGGGTTCCCTGTATATACTGCCATGTCATTGGCAAATAGGGAGAATTTTACTTCTTCCTTTCCAATTTGGATGCCTTTATTTCTCTTTCTTTTCTTATTGCTGTAGCTAAGACTTCCAATACAATGTTTAATAGAAGTGGTTAAAGTGGGCATCCTTGTCTTGTTCCTGATCTTAGAAAAAATGCTTTTAACCTCTTTCCATTGAGTAGCTGTAGGTTTATTGTACAAGGCCTTTATTATGTTGAGGTATGTTCTCTCTATTCCCACTATGCTGAGAGTTTTTATCATAAATGGATCCTGAATTTTGTCAAATGCTTTTTCTCCATCCATTGATATGATCGTATGGTTTTTATCTTTCAGTTTGTTAATGTGGTGTATTACATTAATTAATTTCTGGATATTGTACCAACTTTGTATCCCAGGAATAAATCCACCTTGACCATGGCGTATGATATTTTTAATGTATTGCTGAATTTGGTTTACTAATATTCTGCATCAATGTTCATAAGAGGTATTGGCCTATGGTTTTCTTTTTTTGTAATGTCTTTATTCACTTTGGGAATCAAAGTAATAGTGACCTCATAAAAGGAGTTAGGGAGCCTTCCCTCTTATTTAATTTTTTGGAATAGTTTGAGAAGTGTTAATTCTTTGAATTATGAGTAAAATTCACCTATGAATTAACTTTTGTTTGGGGGGAGGTTTTTGATTACTGAATCTATTTCATTGGTGGTAATCAGTCAGTTCAGATTTTCTGTTTCTTCTTGACTCAGTCTTGGGAGAGTATATGTTTCTATAAATGTGTCCATTTCTTCCAGATTGTTCAATTTGTTGGCATATAATTGTTCATAGTATTTACTTATGATCCATTGTATTTCTGTGGAGTCGGGTTATTTCTCCTCTTTCATTTCTGATTTTATTGATTTGAATGCTCTCTTTTTTCTTTGATGAGTCTGGCTAAGAGTCTGTTAATATTGTTTATTCTTTCAAAGAATCAGGTCTTGGTTTCATTAACCTTTTGTATTGTTTTTCTAGACTCTACTCCATTTATTTCCCCTGTGAACTTTATTATTCCTTCCTTCTATTCATTTTAGCTTTGTTTGCTGTCCTTTTTCTAGTTCTTTTAAGTGTAAGGTTAAATTGTTTATTTGAGCTTTTTCTTGTTTCTTGAGGTAGGCCTGTATTGCCATGAATTTCCCTCTTAGGACTGTTTTTGCTGTATCCCATAGATTTTGATTCATTGTGTTTTCATTTTCATTTGTCTCTGGTTATCTTTTGATTACTTCCTTGATCTCATTAATAACACATTCATTGTTTAGTAACATGTTATTTAGCCTCCATGCATTTGTGTATTTTTTAATTTTTTTCTTGTAGCTGATTTCTAATTTCATACCATTGTAATCGAAAAAGATGGTTGATATGATTTCAGTCTTCTTAAATTTATTGAGACTTTTTTTGTGTCCTATCATGTGGTCTATCCTGGAAAAAGTTAATATGCACTTGAAAAGAATGTATTTTTTGCTGCTTTGGGGTAAAACTACTCTGAAAATATCTATTAAATCCATTTGGTCTAGTGTGTCTTTTAGGTCCATTGCTTCCTTCTTGATTCTTTGCCTGAAAGATTTGTCCATTGGTGTCAATGGGGTGTTAAAGTCTCCTACTATAAGTGTATTACTGTTGATCTCTTCTTTTATGTCAGTCAGTAATTGCTTTATATATGTAGGTACTCCTCTTTTGAGTGCGTAAATGTTTACTAGGGTCTGGCCTCTTGACTTATTGATCCCTTTATCATTATGTAATGCCCTTTTTTGTCTCTTATTACAGCCTTTGTTTTAAAGTCTATTTTATCTGATATAAGTATTGCTACCCCGGCTCTTTAAAAATTTTCCATTTACATGAAATATCTTTTCCCATACCTTTACTTTCTGTGAGTGTCAGTTGATGTGAAGTGAGTCTCTTGTAGACAGCTTATGCATGGTTCTTGTTTTCTTTTTCATTCAGCTACCCTATATCTTTTGATTGAAGCATTTAATCCATTTACATTTAAAGTTATTACTGATATGTGCGTAGTTACTGCCATTTTATTATTTGTATTTGTTATTTCTATTATTTTTACCCTTCTTTCTTTTACAAAAATCTTCTTAACATTTTTTGTAATACTGGTTTGTAGGTGAATTTCTTAAGCATTTCCCTGTCTGGAAAGCTCTTTATCTCACCTTCTATTTTAATCAAGAGCCTTGCTGGGTAGAGTATTCATTGTTATAGATTCTTGTTTTCCATAATTTTGAATATTTCTTTCCAGTTCCTTCTGACCTGGAAAATTCCCATTGAAAACTCACAGACATCCTTATGGGAATACCCTTGTAAGTAACTAGCTGCCTTTCTCTTGTTGCTTTTAAGATTCTCTCTTTTTTTTCTTTGACCTTTGGTATTTTAATTATAATGTGTCTGGGTGTGGATCTGTTTGAATTCCTCTTGTTTGGAACTCTTTGTGTTTCTGGAATTGTATGTCTAGTTTCTTTGCCAGGTTAGGAAAGTTTTTTGTCATTATTTCTTTAAATAGCTTCTCAATCCCTTGCCCTCTTTCTTCTCTTTCAGGCACTCCTATGATCTGGATAATGTTATGCTTCATGTTGTCCCAGAGGTCTTATAAACTATCCTCATTTTTTAAATTCTTTTTTCTTTTTGTTGTTCTGATTGGATGTATTCTGTTACCTTCTTTTCCAGATCGCAGATTTGATCTTCTTCATCCAATCTCCTATTGAATACTTCTAGTTTATTCTTCATTTCAGTTACTGCATTCTTCATTTCTGTCTGGTTCTTTTTTATGGTTTCTATGTCCGTTTTTATGCTTACTGTCTCTCTGTTGAGGTTCTCATTGTGCTCATCCATTCTCCCCCCAAAGTTCATTGAGCATCCTTAAAGCCATTATTTTGAACTCTGTTCCTGGTAGGTTTTCTGTTTCCATTTTTTTTAACTTATTTTCTGGAGTTTTCTTCTATTGTTTCATTTGTGGCATGTTTCTTTGTTTTCTCATTTTATTAGCCTCTTTGTGTTTGTTTCTATGTGTCAGGAATATTTGTTTCATCTTTCAACTTTGGCCAGATGGTCTAATGTGGAAGGTATCCTGCATGGCTCAGTGTTTCTCCTTGATCTATGTTGGAGGCTCTGGACATGACTTTTGTGTCAGTTGTGTGTGATCTTCTATTGTTGCCAAGACTTTATTGTTGTTAGTACATAAGTGGATGGAATTAACATTAAGGCTCATTAATTGTGGAAATTGGCTTCACCCATAGGGTAAAAGTTGCTGTGTGGGGGTTGACCCCACTAAGTGGGATTTGCACTACAAGGCTTGTGTACTTGTTGTGTTTACCGCTAATGAGGTTAGTCAGGAGTTGCTCTGTTGTGATCTGGTGCCAGCCTCCAGATACATTGGTTTTGCAGCCCCTTGGAAATGGCTCCCCAGTAGGCCAAGGCCAATCATCACTTTTGATTGCACAGGGTTACCCAGTGAGAACTATAAAACGATCTGAAGATGGTTGCTGCCTATGCTGGATCTATAGGTAAATGGAAGAGACAATACTGTAGGCAGTGGTCTGGTTATCCCCTACCCTAACCTAGGGCAGTTTAGCAGAGGGACCAGTGCTTCTCCTGGTCTGACACTGCCTGTCAGTTGCCCTCCCTTTTAGTAGGTCTCTGAAGCTGGAAAAGCTTCTGGGTGATATGCATGTTGGGTGGCACAGGAACCTCAGGTTTGTTGAGTAAATGTCCCCCTTTCACTGCAGAGTCAGTTTACATGCCAACACTATCTCTCTGGTTCCCTGTACACGTTTCTAATCACAGCAAGGTCAGCTACTGCCCACCTTGGGCCTGAGTACACCACTCCAGGGGAGGGAAGGTTCCTATGAATTTGCAGCAGGTACTTTGTGAATTAGATGGGGCAGAAGCTCAGAGAGTCAAGGGCCAATACAGACCCCTCCAATCACCTGAAGAGATATTGCAGCTCGTACAGGCAGCAGTGGTCTGCCAACAACTGTTTTCACCGAAGTGTGCTCACTGCACTAGTCAAGGTCTGTTGCCTGTGAAGACTGCGCAACCTCAGAGCCAAGCAGAACGTGGGAGGCTACTGGTCAATGGGCTGCAGTTATTTTGTGGCTTGGGTAAAGCAGGATCTCAGGGAGACAAAAGCCATATGGCCAATACAGCCTCAGTTTTGCTGTAACTTCTGTGCCCAGGCATTCCTGCTGTAGTCACAGATCACAGTCAGACCAGCTGCCATCTGGGGTGATCTCACAGGCCCCTGCTCTCCTGGGACCCAATATTTCAACTCTTGCAGGTAGCAGAGGTCTGCCTGCAACTGACTTCTGTGCAGTGATGACCCTGTGCTAGCCAAAATGTATTGTCTATGTGGCTTGGAAGGGAGGGCAGAGTGGTGGCAGTTCACTGTCAATGGGCCATTTGGGGCAATTTTTGGGTAGAGAGGGGTGCGGTCTCAAGAAGATAACAGCAGTCAGATCAATACAGCCTCACTTTTGCAACTTTGGTATCCATTCGTGCATTCCTGCAGAAGTCCCAAATCATAGCAAGACCAGCTGCTGTCTGGGACTTGCCCAGAGATCCCCGATATCCACCCAAGTTTGTTTTGGCAGCAGTGATCTGCCTGAAAATATCTCATAAATGAGCACTCACAGCACTGGTTGCCCCTTGGGAATAGAAATGTGACTCACCAAGCTGGTTGCTGCTGGGAAAGCTTGGTCCTGAATTGGAGCAGGGCTTGGCAGCCATCTAGCAACAAATGCACTAGGCAATCTGTTATTTAGAAGGGGCGGGCTAATCCCCTCTGCCCAGTGTTTCCTAATGGCTCTGTGGGAAGGGTCTGCACAGTCATGCTTCGTGGTCTGTAGATTGCCTTGATTTCCCGGTAGGCGGGCTGGACTCAGGCACAATGATGGCTGCTCTTCCAACCCTGTTCTGGCCCCAAAGAATGCAGACTTTTTTTGGTATAAATCCTGCATAAGCTTCTGACCCACTGCCAGTGTCCAACGTGTCTGCAGATCAGAAAACCTGTGCGGGCGGATTCTTCAAAGGTGCATCTAAGGTTTCAGTCTCCTCTGTCTCACCCAGATGGCTAGAATCCCTTCTGGTTTTTACAGTCAGAGTTATTAAAATCTCCTCTTCCTGGGTTGGGGAGACCTCAAATGAGGCCGGAATGCCCCTCTCCTTCAGAGGAGCCTCTGCAGCCTCTCTCTCTCTCCCAGTGTTCCTCTGCCACCTGTGGGTAGAGGTCCAGACCCATTCATAATGTTGCCCCTCCTACAGGCTTTGATGTGGCTCCTTTATATTGTCAGACATAGGTATTATGATCAGCTGGACTTCAGGTGATTCTGCATGATGATTATTTTATAATTTCACTGCAATTTCAATACAGACCAAGGAGGAAGTGAACCCTGCTTTTACCCAGTGCACCATCTTCCACTACTTTTAGCTCAAGCTTTTACCTTATCTCCTTCATCTCTCCCTTTCTACTCAAAGTGCTATTAGAAAATCAGTATATAAGATTACCATGCATTGTTTAATGTTCTAAGTGTATATGTATTCATGCACATTACATAGTATTCATAAATTTATTTATATAAATAAAATGTCTTATATGGGTACACAGAGACACATAAAGGATGCTTATTGCAGCCTTGCTTATAGCTAAAAACTGAAAATAATCAATACACACACCTACAAATATTAGTTAATTAAATTGTAGTTTATTATATCATAAAATATTTTATAATAGTTTAAATGAAAGAATCATATCTTTGTATTAATACATATGTATTTCAAAAATATAATTTTCAACAAAAATAGTTGGAGTTTAGTTTTTAAGTAAACAACATTAGGAAGAGAAGAATTGAGTGGGGAAACGCCCAGCGTCTGTGTGTGTCAGAGATAAGTAGAAGCTTGCCTAATAAAGCTATTCTTGGTTCTTGCAGTTAGGTGTAGCTATGACTGAGTTCCGGTTAGTGTCGTATTAGAGAAGACCTGCCCACCATTTTTGAGTCTGACGTATTCAGACCTCTCCCAGGATCCTCCACACATGCTCTCCTTCCCACTCTTGGTCAGATGCAAAGGACCATGAGGAAGACCACAGCCCTACGGAAGCAGGGAGCTACTGATACCACTGTTCTATGATATGGGCAAGAAGAAAACCTTTATTGTGTTATCCACTAATATTTTGCAGCTTCACCTGACATTTTCAGTGTGTGTATGATAAAGCTGTTTATAAGTCACGTCTCAGGAGCCACCTTAACATGTTGGGTCTCAGTGACTGATTTGGAGACTGTCGACTCTGAGAAAGAATGTGCCTCCTAAGAAGGATTCCTTGTGGTTAACTGAGTCCAAATTTATAATCAGATTCTAGCAGCCATTGTTTACCAGGGCCTCTCACACACTCATTTCAGTGAAAGCCACAGACTGAGCTGTCAAGCCACCTGCATTGTGCTCCTGCTGGCTAAGCTGACCCTTATGAAAGAGTTTTTGGAATTGTATTTTGACCAATAAGACTGAGATGATCCCTGCTCAGTTAAGTTGTGCAGGTATATCCTCATTTGCATCTTTACTGACCAATTAGAGCAGTTCTGCAACAATCGGAAAGCGAGATGGCCAATCAGAGCAGTGCTATTTAAACTTATCAAACTGTGCAGATTAGGAGTCTTCATTTGCATAGAAATAAACCAATCAGGAACCAGGGGTGGGAAGTTCTGTCCTATGAGTCAGCCTCTCCTTTGTCTCAGTGGAGCCTGCTTTTGGTTACATTTCCCAGGTTTGCGCTTTAACACCAGAGTTGTAAACTACTGCTGTAATACTTGACCTACTTTGCTTGAGCAGTTTAACTCAAAGTCTCTCCCTTCACCACACCCCAGACTGAGAACTTCTGATGTCATTGGATTGGTGTCAGTGAACTTTGGTTGGCAGAAGAAAGATTAGGAATAATAAAGGACAGATAAGCCCTGATCCTCTTTTCTGGGAAAAATGTGCCACGTTCCACATAGCTTCAAAATTTGCTTTTGCTTTTGTTTTCTGTCACCCTCCTTGGCTACATCTGAAGTAGGTGCATGGCTTCCTTGAACTCTGCATAATGTTATTTGCCCTTCTACTGGTAAAAAATTGGAGCAGAGTTTCATATAATCATTAGTTTTTTTTTTTTTTAATCTAGACTCATGATTTCCTTGGCAATGTATTTCTCTAAAAAATTTAGAAGGTATTCAATATATTTGCTTCCTGTCAATTTTATATGCCAACAACCATATCTTAATTCTCATTCAGTTACATATAGATACTGTTTTTCTGTTTCCCCATACCTTACTCCGAATTCTTTGTAAAGTCTCCCTTCATTTACGGGCTTGAATGAGAAAGCCACATGCTTAACGTAACATTAGATCTGGGTTACTTTATCTAACTGAAATGGTTTAATGCGCCATTTTCACTCAAATCATTTGTTTTTAAGTAACTCATTTAAGCTAATAATCTTACACGTAAAAATTTAGAAAAATAGTGGAAATTCGCCCTGTAACCTTCACCCCACCCTTAATGTTAACATCTTAAATGACCATAGCACAACTATGGAAACTAAGGAATTAGCATTGACACTATTAAATAATTTATAGAACTTTATCTGAATTTCATTAGTTGTTCCTCTAATGTCCTTTTCTCTGGACTAGGCTCCAATTCAGAATCCCACATCGCTTGCAGTCATCATGTCTCCTTATTTCTGCTAATTTGTGTCAGCTTCTCAGATTTTGTTTTTATGACTCTCAGTTTTTGAAGAGTACTGGTCAGCTATTTGGTAGAATGACACTCAATTTGTATACGTCTGATGTTTTCTTGTAATTAGATTTTGGTTATACATTTTTAACAAGAATACTTTAGAAAGGTCCTCTTCTCAATGTATCATATCAAGTGGTGCATGATATAGATGTCTTATGACTGATGATGTTAATCTTCACCACTTGGTTAAGGTAATATATTCAGAGTTTCTCCACTGTAAAGTTACAATTTTTCTCTTTTTAATAAATCAATATTTGGAGGAAATACTTTGAGGCTATGCAAATACCCTGTTTCTTATCATACCTTTATTCACTAATGTTAAGATTCATTAATGATTTTTGTCTGCAATAACTGTTACTATGGTTTTAGCCAAATGGTGATTTTATTTTTCTCATTCTTGCTACACTGATTGATTAGGATTCTACTGTGAGGAAGAGCTGTCCTTTCTTTCTCAAGTATTTGTTCCAATATTTATTTATATCAGTATAGTAATACATATTTATTTTATCTATGGCTATAATCCAGTACTCTCATTATTTGTTTTGTTTCCCCAATTGTTCTAGCTTTGGCCATTAAGCATTCTTTTAAACTGTTTATGTGTCCTTTCTCTATGCCCTTGTCATTTGTTAAGCACTTACTTAAATCCTACAAGATGTTAATTATTTTTTATTTTCCTTGTTCCGGCTCCAAACCCAGTTATTTCTACAAGAAGCTCTACTTTCTTTTATTGGAGAATCATATTTAGAAACCAAAATCTGGGTGGTAGATGTATTCATTGCTATTGGAATATCATTCCTCCAGGTCTTCCCAGAAGACAGAACTAGAAAATGTAGGCTTTATAACACACACATGCACATACAAAAATATCTACCTTTGTTCTGATATATCTACTTATGTGTTAAAACTATAAATACAGATCTGTATTTCTGACTCTAATTCAACATCACACTTTTGTTATATTATTTGTAACTTCTTTACAATTCAGTTAGTCAGTATTGTGACTTCCTCTGCAGCAGTGAGCTACATGGTTTTCATTACCAACAATATATTTGCATATTTTTCAAATACTCATATACATGTAACTCTTTGAGAAATATATTTATAAATAAAATATTTGTGTATATTTCTTTTGTCATGAACACAATCAAAATATTTCTTTCTATGGTTACTTAGGCTAGTTCTTTCCCATTTCCTTCATTGTGATAATGTAATTATGCAATTTATTTGTATTAGATTCATTTGTTGCAGCTGGTATTCATTTTGGGTTCCATCTACATTCTGATTAATTTTAATTTATTATTTTCAGGGTTTGTGAAACATCATTATTCTAAAAGTCAGAGCTATTAAAATAAGATATATTAAGAGTACTGTCACTACTCCATTGTACCTATTCTCCTATTTCCTTTTCCTCCCTATGTAGGTAACCGATTTCATTAATTTCTGATTTATTCTTCCTGTAAGTATTTTGCACAAAATGAGGATAAATATGTAAATTTTTGTATATCCTCTTCATTCATACATGAAAGGTAGCACAACACAGATATTCTTTTGGGCTGCTCTTTTTTATTTAACAATATATCAGAGAACTTACTATTAATATATAGAGTCCTTCCATATTTTTTACTGTTGCATGGTACTTCATTTTGTAATGTGTGATAGTTTACTTAACTTTTTCCATTTGCTCCTAGAATACTCACTGGGAGCATGTGCAGCTACAGCATTTACCCCAAGATAACACACAGTTTACAGTGCTAACCTTACCCCAAAAGTTTGCCATGAAATATTTCACTTTTATTATGATTTTCATATTACTCTAGTATAATGATAGTCTTTGGAAACAGATGACTTCATTCTATTTATAGCATATTGTTTTGAGAAGTTCAATCATTGAAAGTGACAAATCCTAGATAATTTAGCAATCTTATGCGTGATGTTAAATAAATACTGGCAGTCAGCTGCACACTTCTTTCTAAATGGGAAAAGGGTTAACCATTCTTCTGTGTGTGAATATTTAGTCTGTTTTAAGTATTTTGCATGTAAAAAAAGACCACCACAAAGAATAACATTGTACATGCATATTTTCATATTGTTAAAGATATATCTTCAGTCTAGATTCCTAGAAGTTATACCGCTAAGTCAAAATGTAAGTGCATTTATGGTTTTGCTAAATTGCCAAATTCCTGTTCCCAATGGTTGAACTTGTTTGCACTTGACCAGTAATATATAGAAGGTACTAATTCTTCATAGCCATACCAATAGGTTATATTATCATAGTTTTTAAAAATTTTCCCAATCATTTCAAGATGTCTGTGTTGTTTTATTTTGTATTTATCTAATTGTAACTGAATATTTTGCAAGTACTAAGAGTAATTTGTGTGTGTGTGTGTGTGTGTGTGTGTGTGTCTGTGTGTGTCTGTGTGTATGTGAATTGTCTGTTTATCTCTTCCCCCTTTTTTATGGTCTTGATTTTAATAGTTTGTCCTTCAATTTTTATTCTCAATTTTTTTAAGCAAACAAAGTAAAAGCAGTATAATTTATTGATTTATTTGACAAATTGTTACTTAGCAGCCACCTTTCCCGGTACTATAATGGTGTAATAATATAAAGAAAGACAGTGCTTCATGGAGTTTTGTTCTAGTGAAAGAGAAAATTATTGAGCACTTTATTTTTTAAATTAAACTTTTATTTTCAAATAACTGTAGGTTCACATGCAGTTATTAGATATAGAAAAATCTTGGGTACCCTTTACACAGTTTTGCCAATAGTAACATCCTTCAAAACTGTAGTAAAATACCAAAACCATGATCCTGACATTGTTAGTCAAGATACAGAATATTTCCATTATCACAAGGATCCCTCTTGTTGTACTTTTACAGCCACATCTACTTTCACCTTGTCCTCATTCCTTCCTTCATCCTTAGTAACCACTATTTTTTTCTCTATTTCTATCCTTTTGTTATTTCAAGAATGTCATATAAATGAAATCATAAAGTCTACAACCTTTTTGTGTTGGCTTTTCCACTTAGGATAAATCTCTAGAGATTAATTCAAATTCTTTCATGTATCAATAGTTTATTTCTTTTGATTGCTGAGTCATATTCTATGATAACTATATAATCACTAACAATTTGTTTAACAACTCATCTATTAAAGAACATAAGAGCTATTCTGAATTTTGGCTATTATGAATAAAACTGCTATGAATATTCATGTACATGTTTTTGTGTGAACTTGACATGACCATAGGGATCATAAACATAGTTGCATGTTTAGTTTTTGAAGTTACTGCCAAACTAGTTTCCAGAGTGATTCTATCATTTTATATTTCTGCCAGCAATGTATGAGTAATCCAGTTTCTCCACACTTGGTGTTCTACTTTTTTACTTTAGCCATTCTGATAGGTGTACAATATTATCTCATTATATTTATCTAATGCTAGTGATGTTAAACATTTCTAATGTGCTTATTTACCATCTATTTATCCTTTTTACTAAAATGTCTCTTCATGACTATTGTCTGTATTCTACATGAATTGCTTATTTTTTAACTATTCTGCTTTGAGATATCTATATCTATATATGTATCTGTAGATGTAGTATAGATATTTTAGATACTAGTCCTTTGATATTTATCTTGCAAATATTTTCTCCTACTGTATAGCCTGTCTTTTCATTATCTTCATAGTATCTTTCATACAGCAAAATTTTGAAATTTAATGAGGTCCATTTTATCAAATTGTCTTTTGCTCGATGATGCTTTTAATGCCATCTAAGAATTCTTTATCTATCCCTGGATTCCAAAGATATTCTTCTATGTTGTTTTCTAAAAGTTTTATAGTTTATGTTTTACTTTTAAGTTTATGATTCATTTATTCTTTTCATATGTTTTAGATCAAAGTTCTTTCTCTTTTCCTTCCTTCCTTCCTTCCTTTTTCCCTCCCTCCCTCCATCCCTCTCTTCCTCCCTCCATCTCTCTCTCTTTCTTTCTTTCTCTCTCTCTCTCTCTCTTTCTTTCTTTCTTTCTTTCTTTCTTTCTTTCTTTCTTTCTTTCTTTCTTTCTTTCTTTCTTTCTTTCTTTCTTTCTTTCTTTCTTTCTCTTCTTTTTTTTTATTTGCCTATAGTTGTTCAATTGTCCCAGCACCATTTGATAAACAAACTATATTCATCCACTAAATGGCTTTTGCATCTTTAAAAAAAAATCTTTTGGATATATTTGTGTAGATTTTTTCTGGATATTCTGTTCTACTCCATTAATCTATGTGTCTAGTACCTCTGCCAATTTTGCAACTATGATTACTGTAGCTGTATAATAAACTTTAAAATAAGGTAGATTGAATACTTCCACTTTATTTTTTATTCTTTTTAAGTTATGTTAGCTACTCTAATAGTCCCTTTGCCTTTTCATATATATTTTAGAATAATATCTATATTTACAAAAACTCCTGTCTAAGATTTTGATAGAAATTTGTAAAATGTGTATATCAATTAGGGGAGAATTAATTTATTTACTATGTTCAGTCTTCTAATTTTTGGACTGGTATGTTCTCAATTTATTTAGTTATTTGATTTCTTTCATAAGTGTTTGTAGTTTTCAGCATATAGGTTCTATACATGTTTGTTATGTATACATATAAATGTTTATTTTGCATAGTTATTCGTAGTATTTTAAAACTTTGGTGCACACTGTCTATATATAAATATGTTAATATAACTATAAACTTTACATATGTATAAATTATATAACTATATAATTGATTTATGAATATTTATTTTATACTCTATGAGCTTGCTGAACTCAGTTATTAGTTCTGAGAGGGGTTTTTTGTAAATTTTAAGAATTTCTATGTAGACAATTATGTACTTGACAAATAGTTACAGTTTTATTTCTTGCTTTCTGATCTGTGTGCCTTTCATTTTCTTGTCTTGCCTTATAGCACTGGTTATATACCTTTTGCCACTCTGGTAAATCAGAGTGGTCTTTTATTTTCTTGAAGAGATTATGTAGAGTTCATGTTAATTTCTTGTACATTAGGTAGATGTCTTCAGCTAAACTAGCTGGTCATAAAAGTGTTTGAGGGGAGTATTTAAATTATAAATTCTATTTCTTTAGTATTCATAGGGCTATTCAAATGCTCTATTACATATCGGGTCAATTGTGGTTTATGTTTTCCTGGCTCAAAGCAATCCAGTAAACTCCCCTTCAAGAGGTGGTAAAGCATAGCTAGAACATGACCTCTTGGAAGAGAGGTAACTGTGATGAAGACCCCCTTGAACCAGAAAATATACAGCAAGAAAGGAAGCCAGATAAAATCATGAAGAAAAATTGTCTTCCAGATGAACACTTTTCACCTTTCCCAGGCTAAATACAGCCTTCTCTGGTAATGTGTCTCCTGTCATTCTAGCTTGCTTTGAACTCTCCATAGTGCCTCAGTTATGATTCTGGCTCTGCTGTTTCTATGCTGTGTAACTTTAAGCAAGTTATTTAATCCCGCTCAGCCCTAGTTCTTTCTCTGCAAAAATGGAAATAGTAATATTTTCCTTATATGTCTGTGTGGGAATTCAAATGAGTTAATAAATATAAAATGTTTTAAATAATGCTAATGAATATCTTGGGGATTTTTTTTTGAACCATTTATTGAAAAGAATTTTTTTTTCTCATTGAATTGCTTTGACATCTTTTGTTTTCTTAGAATAACTTATGACATATGTATAGGTCTATTTCTAGCCTCTTCTCTTTTCTACTAATCTATTTGTATATCCTTTGCAAATAGCACATAGTCTTTATTACTGTTATTTTAGAGTAAATCTTGAAATCGAAGTGTAAGTTCTCTAATTTTATCCTCTTCATATTTGTCATATTTGTCTTCATATTTATCTTCATATTTGCTATTTGAGGACATTTGCATCCCATGTAAGTTTTCAAATTAGCTTGCCAATTTCTAGTTTTAAAAAAGACTGTTGTAATTTTGATTAGAGTTTTATTGAATCTATAAATCACTTTGGAAGAAAATCGACATTTTAACAATATAGAGGGATTTTTTAAAATTTTTTTATTTGGTATTTTAAAATTTCTCCAAGCAATGTTTTCTAAAAGTCTTGCACATCCTTTGTTAAATATATTCCTAGAGGTTTTTTCTCATGCTATGAACAATTATAATGTTTAATTATGGCCATGCCAAACTGAACACAGCAAATCTCATCTGATTTTGGAAGCTAAGCAGGGTTGGGCCTGGTTAGTACTTGGATCAGAGATGACCTAAAAATACCAGGTACTGTAGGCTTTAAAATATATATATATATATATATATATATATATATATATATATATAATGTTTAAAACCTCAACTTAAAATTATTTATTGCCAGTAAAAATATAATTGTTTTATATTGATTTTTTAACCTATGACCTTGCTAAATTAATTTCTTATTTCTGGTGTTTGTATATTCAGATTTCCTATGCTCAAAATTGTCTAACATATATATAGAGAAAGCTTTACTTTCCAACCCACCTACCTCTATTTTTCTTCCTTTTTTATTTTCTCCCTCTCCCTTTCCCCCACCACTCCTCTTTCTTAATTGTACAGAATAGGACCCATAAGACATTTTGAATAGACATGATAAGAATAGACATTCTTACCCTGCCCAACCTTAAAGGGAAAGGTTCAATATTTAATCTGTAAAAATAATGTTAGTTGTAGGTTTTCTTATATACCCTTAACCCTGCTTTAAATTTTTTCATTCTTACATTTGTTTTATTATCTCAACATTTTATTTGTGAGATTCATTCATGTTGGTAAGTGTATATCTATGCCTCTTTTTCAGTGCTGAGTGATATTTCACTCTATAAAACTGTCACAATTTATTTATTTATCTCAATTAATATTTAGGATGTTTCCATTGTTTTAAAAATGCGTATAATGCTCTTTTATGTTCCTTTGCATACTCTATATACTTATGAGTTTATTTTTGGCATATTGCAAAAGTTGAAATTGCTAAGTCAAAGATATGTTTACTGTTGGCTTTAATATTTTTAGACAAAATCCCTCTGCAAAGTGTTTGTCCAATTTATGCTACACTAACTATTAGTAAGAATTTCTATTGCTTCATAGCCTTAAAAGTCCTTGTTACAATCAATTTATTTTACCCATTTGATGAATATGAAATCTCCCTGGATTTTAGTTTCACTTCCTTGTTTATTAGAGAGATTGAAATTTTAAATTTTTAAAATTGATCTTTCAGATTTCTTTTTCTGTTACTTCTTCCCAGTTTCCTGTTGGGTTCTTTGTATTTCTATTATTTGTTTTGTAGATTATACCAAATATTGATTCTTTGCCTATTACTGTTATTTATTATTTTTTACTATTATATTTTATTGTTATTTTAGAGTAAGCCTTGAAATCATAGTGTAAGTTCTCTAATTTCATCTTCATATTTGTCTTGCTATATGAGGACATGTGAATTCCCACATAAATTTTCAAGTATTGATAAACATGTTTTAATAAACAGAATATTTATTTTTGTGTGATTAAATTTATCACCTTTTTTGGCTTTATATCTTGTTTGAAAAATCTACTCAAGATTGCAGTGTTATTCTCTATTTTCCTTTAAAATGTTTTAGATTTGGGAGTTTGAAGAAATATGGAAGAGTGAGAGATGTTCCCATATCTCTTCCCTTGAAACAACAATGAACTGAAAATCTAAAACTCAACAAAAAACACCCAAACTGCACACCAGCATGTCTGAGTGTGAGATCTGCACATAAGAGCTATCACAGGTCAGAATCCCAGGTATCAGGTGGTGGACTGGGAATAATAAAGGAGCTGTCTCTAGCAGCCACCTGAGTTCTCTGCAGGAAGAGGGGTTAAGGAGAAGGTGCAGCAAATTCCTTAAACAGCCCTGCCTGAGAGTGCTGTGAGCTCCACTAGGCTGGCAGCAGGGCCCAGTCATCAGGGCAGAAAGCAGATAAGCAGGATGGCAGAGAAACAAGAGTTGATTTTTACCAACTGTGGTTACAAAACAAAGGCTAAGCCGCAGTTCCCAACCCCTAACCAGAGGGCCCCTCCCACCATAGCCTCTGAGACAGAAAACCGCAGAGCCTCAGGGGAATCTGAGCAAATGGTACTGAAGCTGTTGCTAACACTGATAGGGACTGAGACTGAGAGTACCAAGCCCGATTAAACATCTATAAGAAAAAAAAGAGATTATGAAGGCTTTATATAAAGAAGGAATACAAGAGGCTTAGATGCTACCTATAGGAAATCAAAAGAAAAGCACCTTCTTTGCAGCAAGCTAAAGAGAGATCTTTATATAATAAATCTTCTTTCTAGAAAAACATCAGAATATGCTTCTATTAATGCCCAGGTAAAGAAATAGTCCACTAAAAACCATGAACAACCAAAGTGACAAGGCATCTCAGAAGGATAGAGAAAAATCCCTAGAAAATAAGCTCACAGACACAGAAATATGCAACAACTTAAATGAAAGAGAATTCAGGATGGTATATCTGAAAAACTCAGTGAGTTTCGACATAGTCATATCAACAAGAAGATTGAAACATTCAAAAAGAACAGAATAAATCTTCTGGAGATCTATTCTAAAAAATACACTGTAAGAGTTGAAAAATGAAATGGAAAGCTTGGGAAATAGAGTCAACCAAATGGAGGAAAGGATCAGTGATACTGAAGACAGAAATCTAGAAATAAATCAGAAGGAAGAGAGAATCTGAAGAATGAAAAATAATGAAAGAGAAATACAAGAACTAGCTGATACCGTCAGGAGAGGAAATATAAAAATAATGGGCATTATTGAAGGTGAGGAAAAGAGACAGGGACTAGAAAGCATTTTCAGACAAATAAATAACAAGAATTTCCCAAATCCAAGAAATGAGCTGGAGCTTGAAATTAAAGAAGTCACTAGAACACCCAATTATCTCAACCCAAAAGGCCTTCACGAAGACACATTGTATTAAAATTATCAAAAATCAATGACAAAGACAGAATTCTCAGGGCAGCCAGGGAAAAAAACCCCAGTAACTTATAAAGGAAAACCATTAAAATAACATCAAATTCTCTGCACAAACCTTACAAGCCAAAAGAAATGGAATTAAATATTCAAACTATTAAGTAAAAGGAACTACCAGTCTAGAATAATGTATCCACCTAAGCTCTGCTTTAGATATGAAAGCAAAATAAAGACCTTTCCAGAAGTATGAAAATTGAGGGAATTCTTCACTATGAGGTCTGCACAGATGAATACTGAAAGGAGTCAGATCTCCTAAAACAAAATGACAAAAAAAAAAAAACATAATTAGGAGGAAGGTGACTATCAGGTAAATAGAAGTGGAAGAGTGCAACACTGATTGAGAACAGGGCATTATAAGTTTAAACATTAAGAAGAGAATTGCTGAAAAAAAAAGAAGAGAATTGCTATAGCAAGATAGTCATGAACTTTCAGCATACATTGAGACAAATTGAGACTAAATGACTAAAAAAGAGAGGATTCAAAGATTCAAAAGGCAAAGGGGAATGGAGATAATGCACACACATAAGAAAATGGACAACTGTATATATATAACTATTCTTTTCATATTTGTAGTGATAACCACACACAGAAGATTCAGAACCGAAGTATATAACATAAAACAAGAAGAACCAGAGGCAAAATGCACAAAAGCCAACAAAAATAAAGAAAACAGAAACAAAGAACAGGAAGCAATAGAAACTCTGAGCTACCAGAAAGTGAAAGATAAAATGGCTTTAAGAAGACCTCATAGTTCATTAATCACCCTAAATGTAAATGGACTGAACTCACCAAAGAAAAAGTCGCAGAATGGATCAACAAAACAAAACAAAACCATATGCTGCCTCCAGGAGACACATCTCAGCTCCAAGACAAATATAGACTCAAAGTGAAAGATATGGACAGATCAACCAAACAGAAAATCAATAAGGAAATCACAGCCTTAAATGACACATTAGAGCACCTGGATATAATTGACATTTACAGAGCCTTCAATCTCAAAATAGCTGCTTATACATTTTTTTCTAGTGCACATGGAACATTCTCAAGGATTGACCACATACTAGGACACAGAGATAGCCTCAACAAATATATGACTGTTGAAATCATACCAACCGTATTCTCAGATCATAATGCTTTGAAACTAGAGAGCGACTGCAAAAAGAAAGTAGAAAGAATCACAAATACATGGAGATTAAACAACATGCTACTGAAGAAAAGCTGGTTCAGGGAAGAAATAAAAATAGAGATCAAGAGATACATAGAAACAAATGATAATGGTAGTACAACATATCAAAACTTTTGGGACAGGGCAAAAGTAGTCATAAGAGGCAAGTTTATATTATTACAGGCCTATCTCTAAAAACAAAAAAGAGACCCAATAAACAACCTAATGCTTCATCTTAAAAAAACTAGAAAAGGAAGAACAAATGAAGCCTAAAATCAACAGAAGAAAAGAGAAAATCAAAATTAGGGCAGAAATAAATGAAATTGAAAACAAACAAACAAACAAAATAAATGCAACAAAGAGCTGGATCTTTGAAAAGCTTAATAAAATTGACAACCCCCTGGCTAGACTCACTAAAGAAAAAAGAGAAAATTCACAAATAAAATCAAGATTGAAGGAGGAGAAATTACAACTGACATCACAGAAATACAAAATATCCTATAAAAATACTATGAAAAAGTATATAACACCAAATTTAATATCCTAGAAGAAATGGACCAGTACTTAGAAAAACACACTCTTCCTAGACTGAATCAAGGAGAACTGGAAAATCTAAATAGACCAGTCAGCTATATGAAAATTGAAAACAATCATCAATAACCTACCAAAAATTAAAAATCCAGGACCAGAAGTTTTCATCAGTGAATTCTACCAAACATTCAAATAAGATTTAATATCTATTCTCCCCAAACTCTTCCAAAAAATTGAAAAAGAAGCAATATTTCCCAACTGATTTATGAAGCTAATATTACTTTGATCATGTGATTTTTATTCTTTAATTTGTTTATACCAAAGCCTGGTAAGAATTAAACACACAAAAAAAGAAAACTACAAACCATTTTCTCTTATGAACACAGATGCAAAAATCCTAAATAAGATACTAGTGAACATAATACAATAGATTATTATAAGAATTATAAACCACGCTCAAGCAGGCTTTAATCAGAGGCACAGAGATGGTTCAATATACGCAAATCGGTTAATGTGATACACCACATAAACAAATTAAAGAATAAAAATCACATGATCATATCAACAGATACAAAAAAAAAAGCCTTGGACAAGATACAGCATCCATTTATGATCAAAACACTTAACAAAATTAGTATAGAAGAAAAGTACCTTAACATAATAAAGGCCATATTTGACAAACTCTCAACAAATGTTATAATTAAAGGTGAAAAACTAAAAACCTTTCCTCTAAGATCAGGAACAAGACAAAGCTTTCCACTATTGCCACTGTTATTCAGTATAACATTGGAGGTCCTAGCGAATGCAGTCAGACAAGAGAAAGATATACAGGCATCCAATAGGAAATAAAGAAGTCAAATCATCACTATTTGCGGATGACATGATTGTCTATATCGAATACCTTAAAGACTCTTCAAGATCACTCCTAGAAACAATAAACAAATACAGTAAAGTCTCTGGATACAAAAATCAATGTTCAAAAATCTATTGTGTTCCTACACGCTAATAATGAAGTGTCAGAAAAGAAAGTGGAAAAATTATTCTTTCAATTGCAACAAAAGGAATAAAATACCTAGGAATAAATTTAAGAAAAAAATATGAAGGACCTATATAATGAAAGTTATGAGACACTATTTAAATAAATTGAAGAAGATACAAAGAAATGGAAAGACATTCTGTGTTCTTTGATGGAATAATCAACATAGTTGAAATGAACATATTACCTAAAGCATTATACAGATTTAATGCAATCTCCATCAAAATCTCATGGGCACTTTTTAAAGAAATAGAACAAAAAATCATCAGATTTGTATGGAAGCACAAAAGACCACACATTGCCAAAGCCAAAAAAAAAAAAAATGAGGCTGAAGGTATCACTCTGCCCAACTTCAAATTATACTACAGAGTGGCAGTAATCAAAATGACATGTCCTTGGCAGAAAAATAGACACAGGGACCAGTGGAACAGAATCTAGACTCCAGAAGTAAACCCATATTTATATGGACAAATTATTTTTGACACGAAAGCTAAAAACATATAGTGGAGAAGGAAAACCTCTTCAATAAATGATTCTGGGAAAATTGGAGAGCCAACTGCTAAAGAATGAAACTAAATTGTTGTCTATCAGCACCAAAATTAACTCAAAATGAATTAAGGAAATAAATATAAGACCTGAAACAATAAAATTCATAGAAGAAAACATAGGAATTAAACTCAAGGGCCTTGGACTTAAAGAAGATTTTATAAATTTGACCTCAAAGGCAAGGAAAGTAAAAGCTAAAATGAATGTGACTACATCAAACTAAAAAGCTCTGGTCAGCAAAAGAAACTGTCAAGAGGTAAAGAGACAACCATTTGAATGAGAAAATATGTTTGCAAGCAATGAATCCAATAAAGGACTAATGTCCAAAATATACAAAGAACTCATATGACTCAATGACAACAACAACAAAAAATGATCCAATCAAAAAACGGGCAGAAGACCTGAACAGACTCTTCTCCCTAGAGGATATACAAATGGCCAACAAATATTTGGAAATATGCTCAACATTTCTAGCTATTAGGGAAATGCAAAACAAAACCACAATGAGATACCATCTCACACCTGTTAGAATAGTTATAATCAACAGGACAAGTAATAACAAATGTTGGAGAGGATGTGGAGATAAAGGAACCCTCATACACTGCTAGTGGGACTGCAAATTGGTACAGCCGCTATGGAAAACAGTATGGAGTTTTCTCAAAAAAGTAAGAATTTATCTACCATATGACCTAGGAATCCCTCCACCAAGTATTTATCTCAAAGACTTGAAAACCCATATCCAAAAAGATATTTGCACACAAATATTCATAGCAGCATTGTTCACAGTGGCCAGGACATGGAAGCAACTGAAGTGTCTTACTTAGATGATTGGTTAAAGAAGTGGTGGTACATATATACAATGGAAAATTACTCAGCCATAAGAAGAGATGAAATACTGCTATTTGCGACAGTATGGATGGATCTCGAGATAATCATGCTAAGGCGAAATAACCTAGAGAGAAAAAGTTGAAAATCACATGATATCATTTATAGCTGAGATATAAACCTAAAAGCAATAAATGAACAGGACAAACAGAGATTCATATACGTGGACTATAGACTAGTTGTTACCATAGGGTAGCTGGTAAGGGAGATAGAGGAAGGTAGATAGGGGTAAAAGGAGTCATATATGTGGTGACAGAAAGAAATCTAACTATGAGAGGTGAACACAGTGTAAATATATATATGTCTTATTGTTAAAGTGTATAAATATAACATTGGATTTTGTTAACCAACGTCACTATAAAAAATTAATCAATTAATTAAAAATTTTTTTCAGATTTGACTTTTCACATGAAATTTGTCTTAATTTGTTTTGTTAACCAGGGCTCCAACTATTTAGCCATATTTATAAACAATTGCCTCAGCTTCTTTGATTAAATGTTTCCTCTTTTCTTCATGATAAGTAGGCCAGCTCTGCCATGTGACAAGTTATAAAATCTGACTGTTTCTAGTCTCTCTCTCAGTTCCTATTTATCCATTGTTCTGCAAACTTTCCCATCTTGGTTGCTTTTCTAACTGCAGGAGAGTCCCCTGACTGTATTGCTTTACATCAAAATATGTCAACTATTTTTTTGAATTTTATTAGATTTATTTTTGTTTAAAAATTCTCTGCAGGCAATGCACCCTTATAGCTTGCACTCTGGATGAATTGCACTCACTACATGCTCCTCCTGGAGAACTATGCATTGCCTTAGCTATTTTTATTAATGAACACTTCCACATAAATTTTAGAATTAGCATGTAAATTCTAAAATTAGTATGTAATTGGTTTTTTATTGATTTTTTAAAATTTATTTTAAGAGAATTGGCAACTTTAGAAAACCTTTCATTTTTCTAGACATGACATTTTGTTCAATTTATTTAAGGTACATGATCTAGTTCAATAAAACCCTAAAATTTATCTATCTAGGTTATACACTTTTTTGATAATTTAATCCTTATTTTTCGTTATTTTTAAGTACTACCTTCTAAAAATTACACTTTATTTTGTTGTTGGGGTACAGAAATGCCATTGATTTTTATATGTACATGATGTCTAGATAACTTGCTACATTCTCTTACTATTACTATTTTTCCTATTAATTACCTTAGCTATTTTATGAGAAAACATGGTGTGTGAATAATGAAAGTTTTGTTTCTTTTCTTTCAAACTTCATATATTTTAGGTTGTTGTTTATTTAAAAATTATTTCTGTGATGGTTATGACCTACAGACAATAAATTTAGGTTAGAAATGAACTGTAATTTTTTGATATGTGTAGGACTTATGTTGTGCATAGTTATCTTACATAATGTTCTTTGTTTGCTTGCTTAAAATATGTCCCTCACTGATTGTATGTTTATTAGACCAACATTGTTAATTGCTCTTTTCAGATCTTCCATATCCTCACTAACTTTTTTTCTCTTTTACAAGTATCTTCCATTAAAGGAGTAAATTTGTCAATTTTTTGCCGAATTTCTGTAAAATTTTATTGTATATATTTTATCTATTTTGAAGTGAATCTATTAAAAAAATTGACTCTCAATCTCATTGTTTATCTTTTTAGTTAATACACCTTAATTTATGTGCAGCTTGAGTTCTCTTTTTCTTTGTTGTTTTACAGAAATATTAAAAAAATATTTCTAATATGTATCTTTTAATTTATTCTTCTAAGACACAATTCTTATTAAATCTAAGATTACTTGACTTGCTTTAAATATGAAAGTATCTCACATATATGTCTGAATATTTTCTCTTGTACATGTAATCTCTTCTTCTGAAACTTATATTTTACCTACTTATCCTCACCAACATGTCTCTTAGCCTTTATTTTATGTTTTTAAGATTTATCTAACTCTCAATATATTCTTTATATCTTCGAGACTGTTTCTATTTCCCAATTCAGCAGTGTCTAGTCTGCCTTTTAATTTAGCCATAGAATTTTAAATTTTATTTATTACATGCTTTCCATTTCTAAAATCATATGTGTATATTTTTCAAACCTGCCTGCCCTCCTTAGATATTTTTTTGGTTATGTTACCAATTCTCTGGTTTATTCCTTTAAAATACTTATTCATGTTTATGTTTGTTCTGTATGCAACAATCCTAACATATGATGTCTCTGGGGATCTCTCTTTGCTCTTTATTCTTTCATCCATCAGTCACCATGTCTCCCTTAGTTCGCTTATTAGAATTTTATAATTTTGTGTTTCCTGGACTGAATATAAAGTATAAATTCAAACCTCAAGCCTTCATTAGGGCAGACTTGTCATCATGGATCCAACATCAAGATAGAGAAATCTTTTTTTCATACAGTTCGCTGAGTTTTTATTTCATATATCTTATCATTGAGGCTTTAGCTGTTTGAGAATCCAAATTACATGTAAGTATTTCAGTTCTCAGTCCTCCACTTTTTTGGGCCCAGGCTTATATTTTTTATCCCTCTTGTTATTGGTAAAATCCAATCATAAGAATTTGAATTTGTTAAAATTGGCAAATGGGTTTAGGAGCTTGTAGCTTTAGTGTGCTCTTAAAAACTTTTGGTAGCTTACTTTGGTTTTTGGGCTCCTACAGATTTGTCTTAATTCCTTGTTGGTTCAGAACAAAGTTTAAGTTTTTGTTTTTGCTTTGTGTTTATTTTTACATTTTCTAGTATTTCTATGTTTTTTATAGATAGATAATTTATCAAGATGTCATGTTTGCCATGTTGGCAGAAATATAATCTAATTATATCTATATCTATATCTATATCTATACCTATATCTATATCTATATGTGTATGTAATATCTATGATATATGGGGCCATGTTATAGTGTTTATATACAGGGAAAGTCTCCAGTATTGGATGTGAAATTAGATATTGTAAGACAGGACAATCTGTCTGAATTTAGGCAAAGAATTGCCTCACTAAAGGTCCATCACTCAGTTTGGAAAAGAACTGAAATTCTCAGCTAAGAGGATCATCTGGTAGTAACCCAGTTAGTGGTGATTCCTTGAGGTGTTATATATAGTGTTTTAAGAGAGAAAGTTTAGATTAGATAGATGATAAATAGATGATTAGATTGATAGAAAGAAAGATAGAGATATAAGATAGATAGATGATAGATAGATAGATAAATAGATAGATAAATAGATGATAGATAGATAGATAGATAGATAGATAGATAGATAGATAAGAAGTGTTTATTAATAGGAAAACCATCAAGAAGATACACAACAAAATATTATGAAGAGTTCAGACAGACTGGAGGAAGACACCTAGATTTGAATTAAGGCTTTTCCCATTGCTAAGGATGTGATCTCAGGAAAGCTACTTAAACTTTCTATTTTGATTTTTTTATCTGTGAAATTGAGACAAAAATTATACATGTTCTATAGGTCTGTTATGCAGATTAGGTGAGTTAATACATATAACTTGCTTAAAATGTTTTTTAGCACATAATTTCAGTATGTCTTAGCTATTCTTGTTTTTAACTATTATCTAAAATTTAGTACAATGCAAAATACTGTGGATGAAGAAATAAATGATAGTCCCTGCTCTCAAAGGGTTCAGTCTACTTACTCTCTTGGAGGAGATAATATATAACCTGTACTATACATTGCTTACATGTAAAAAGTGATAATCAAGGTATTAGTAAAATAAACAATGTATAGAAGAGGCTCAGAGGATCGGTTGATTTATTATTTCTTCTGGGGTGAAATGATGTTGAATAGAGGAAGATCACATTTGGAAGATGATAAATTTTCTTTGTGTCACGATAAATTTAATAGCTATTTGGAGATGACCATGAGGAAATTAGAAGGTAGCTCTTAAGCTGTTTAAGGCATCTTGAGATCTTTGTGAGCTCGAGTTTTCTGATTCAAATGTATTTTCAGACTTAGATTTCTTTGACACTTTTCTTATTATGCAGAACTAATCACACGGTGTTTGAGAGGACTCATTAATACTAGACTGAACATAATGTTTGTTCCACGTTCCCTACAGATTGCCTTGAAAGGGCAAGCCTCACTTTTTAAATTTTTCTTTTATTTTCTATACATCCCCAACTCGAATGAGGTTGAAAAACAACTAAATGCACTATTGTCCTTCTCTTGGATACAAAGACATGAGAATTCCAGTGAACATTAACTTTCTACTTTATAAAACTAAAGGCTTTGTGCTCAGGATCTGCTCAAGCTTGTCCTTTTAATGTAACATATGATCCAAACACTTTTATCATTGAAAAAGTAATAATGACACTGTTATGAGGCACAAGAGGGTGGAAGTTTAATACATGTTAGAGGACAGAAAACAATTCAGCCACCACAGCCAATGAATACAGATTTCCTTTATTCTCCTTGTAGTCAACTACTGATTGTTTTTAACATCTTTCTTCTCTCTTTCTGATAACCACATATGAGGCCTAAATGAGAGAAATAAAACTGATCCTTTAACCAGAAATCTTTATTACTTGCAGGCTCAAACAATAATAATGTATGCTTCTAACACTGATCTAATAGCTCTGTGAGATCTTGCTGAATCATCAAAGATTAAATTCCACCTAGAAGCATGTTATTTATCGTATGCTGCTTCTTTTAAATCTGAAGATCTGCATATAATTATAATTGTAAAGTGAAAAGGCAAATTTCACCAACCACTTACATAAATTCATCTCATCACTGCATAGTCAATCTCATCTGGTATTGATTTCTATTAATTAGAATACCTGATTGACTAAAATAATTCCATTTCCTGGCCAAGATCAATAACAACATTTAATTAATAGCTTCTATACTTTAGGTTTCCTCACTGCAGCCCTCAATTCCTTAAATATGAATAGAACCATAGAATTAGAAAGGATGTTTGGCTTGCCATGTAAGGGGTAGAGAGGTACCACATCACCAATATTACAGGACGAGTAGATCCTGGAAAATGGGAAGTTATGAGATTCTTCCAGGAGATAGGTACTATAGAGCGGCTACTAAAGAAACTCCAATTTATTTTCCCTACAGACACACCCTAACCCAGTGGCAAGTCAAAAAATGCAATTATTTTCCATACTCCTGAAGTTACACATTATACTTACAACATTTGGCATAACATTTCTTGGGAACTGGTTGAACCCCTGAAGTTCATACACTGACCTCTGAGAAGCCTTAACTGAGAGCATTCTGTGTGCCAGAATTGATGTGAGTGCAAAATTAAATAGCACATGGTTTTGGCCTCAAAGATACAGTCAATTGGAGGAGACAGTAAAATAAGCAGAGTTGGGAAAGAATAAAAGATGCAACAGGAATTCATTGGAATTATCTTGGGAGAGGGTTGAGATAGACTTCTCAAGAAAGAATGCTCTAGTAGCAGCTACTCAAAAACTGAGTAGAAATAACCAAGCAAAATTTGTGAAGAATGTGCCCTCAGTATATAGAAAATAATGTACAATGGCCTGCCTGAGGCAAGATAACACACAGAGTTGTTTAGAGAAAGGAAAGCAGCCTAATACAAGTAGAGTATGATGCATGATGGTAAAGGGATTAGGCTAGAGGATAAGACTAGGACCATGTTCTTTGTGGCATACTAAGAAATTTGAATTGAGTGCAAAAGAAAATGATTAGAATATTCTTGCCTTGGTGTGAAAATAGTTTAAAAAGATAAAAAAGTAATTGATGCCTGCTTTCTCAAAGGAAGCCATCTTTGTTATAAAGTGGTGTGTAAGAACTATGGAACCTATCTCCAGGTTGTCTAGACATGAGGCCTGATTTCATCAATTACTAAATGCTTAAATTTGAAAAATTATTTAATCTATCTGTGCTTCAGTTTCCTCATATGGAAAATGTAAAAAGATATATATACATCTACCTTGTAGAGTTATTGTGAGGGCTGAACATGTTAACATGTGTAAAGTGTGTGAGACAGTGCTTGGCACATAAGTACTGCATAGATTTTGCTTATCTCTTATCTGTCATCACCATCATTGGAGTTGCAGCATGGTTCAAGGCAAAGGTGTCACAATGTTAGAAAGGTTTGTGGCAATAAAAACGAAGGGAAGCGCACTGGGCAGTGTGGTGACTGATTAGATATGTAGGTAAGGAGTTGAATCTAGGTGGATTCCTGGGTTTCTGCACTTAACAATTAGCTGAAGCATGCCATCGCCAGGCAGATTGAGCAATAGAAAGACTAATTCCTTTCTTATATGCTGACTTAGACATATCTTAATGTGAATATAAACAAAATACAGTTAGCTATAAAAACAGGCAGTTTACAGTCCAGGATAAGAGGTACTGAAATGTAGCCACTGACTCCTGAGTCTGTAAACTCTAAATGCCTTTCATTCTAGAGAGGTTTTACACTTTTCTAAGTGTAGTCATTTGATTTTTATATGATTTTGTAGGTTAGATGGGTCAAGTAGCATTATGTCTCCTTTGTAGAAGAAAAACTTTAGAAACAAATGTATTATTTTCTCTTATGGAGCACATAGCTAATTGCTGAAAGAATTGGCAGTAAAAATGACTCATTTCTCCTTTACTCAGACTTTTGCTCAGTTTTCCTTACAACTCAAGCACCAGCAAGGCATCAACTAAGATAGTTCATACTTTGAGATTAATGAATTTGGCTCAACCTCTTTTCTCTGTGTAGTGGGAGACTTGAGTCATTCCCACTTTCTCTGAGGATTTTAAAATGAGTGTTATGACTTATGCATTTCCTATGTACTATTACATTTTCTTGTGAACCAGTTTTCCTTTAAAGGTATTGTGTTTCTGGAGGAAATTTCTAATATACTGGAGTGCCCTCCTTTTCCTCTCTCCTATGATTATACCTACCTCAAAGGCTAGTTATTTTCTGGTTTAGATTAATTTTACTCTATTTTTGTCTTTGTTTCCTGTTAGCCAAACGCTCAGGGGTTAAATTACCAAGTAGCTTACTAAAGCATTCCAATAGCTGTTAAGATTTACTATTTTTTTTTCACATACTTTATACTTTATAGTTAGTGTTATCTTTCTGAAACTAATGTTTTTCTTTACTTTTCTGAATAAGTTATAAGCTGGACCCCATACTCATGATCTCTAGATATTACTATATAGGAAGAAAAGAAACTCATTATCTCCCCCTACCTACCATGCACACCTGACAGCTCCAAGTGTGACCAGAAATTTGTTACTAAAATAAAATACCAATTTTATATTTCATTGAACTGCATTTTAATCCACTAAGCCAATATTATGTTTCCTCTCTCTGTGTCATTATCATCTTTTTAATTTTTTCACAGACTAATCAATATCTCCAGAATAACACAGTCATCAAAGGAGATAAACAGATTTGCTGGGAATCTGACTAAACCCCAAATGAAAGACCAAAGTATGTGAAGACAAGTGGTCCAAACAAACAAAAAAAGCATATAAATTTATGTCTATGTTTCTCATAGATTATGTCTCATATTCCTTTCTTTTTCCATCTTCTGTAGATAAAAGTAAAACACATGAAATATCATGAAGTGTCAGGGTAATATTATAGAAGCTTAATTATTACTTTGGAAATATATTCACTGTAAGGATTAAAAAAACTGAAAAAAAATTTAAAGAGTTTCTTCAAATAAACAAAACTGATTTAATAAAATTATCTTATTTTTGTAAAGACTATAAAAATCCACAGCTAAGAAGTAGAGAAGAGTATGATGACAAGTGTCTAGGCAACCATGGGTGGGAGCATCAGATGAGTTCTGGAATTACTGATCAGGAGGTCCATATACACTAAATTAAGGAATTCCAGAAGCAAGAACCAGCCTTCAGGATGAAGATGCTAGAAAAAGCTAGGGAAGGAATTCTTAGATTCGGTCAGCTAGATTTCTGTTCCAGGTGAAATCACAATCCCAAGTCAGGCCCTGTGACAAAAGCTCAGTCATGTGAGGGGAGCTCAGGGACTCTGTTGTCAGCAAGATGCACTGTAACTTCATGTACCCCATATATCCTGGGCTTCTTCTGACCTATCCCCACTTCTGAGGGACAGAGACAGTGTCTGTCTTTTATTCACCAAGACCTTGATGAGATTAAAACTCTTAAGTGTTGTCTGTCTTGTTTGAAAATGAGAATTATAAAAGTCAGGAACAGAAAATAGGTATCCGATTCTCACATACAAATTAAGTCAGTCCTGTTAATGGGTTTCCTGTAATATACTACATTACATTTTTTAGTTAGATTCAGAATATTAATTTTCCTGGGGCATTTGAGTAATATTTAAGTAAATGGTTCTCTAAAATTGTGACCATGTAGTCTACAATGTTCATTTTAGAAAAATAAAAGCTAGCAGATTTTTTGAAGCTTATGCCTTTATAGGGATTCTTTGACTTTTTTTTAATATTTAAGAACACTAGAATATTTACTTAATTTTCATTCTGATAAATTTCTTTAAAAAAAATCATTACCAGAGATAAGTTGCCCCTTCAATTAATGAAAATACTATAATGGAATAAATATTTAGTAAAATCAAATATTACTTCTAAATAAATGAAAAGCAGAAAGTGAGTACTTGTTCAAAATTTGAAATGATTTAAAAATTTTAGTAAATTATTACCATGTAATAGGTACAGAAAATTTAAGTACAGAATATTTTTAGTTGCTTAGAAATATTTTTTAAAGTTTATTCATTTGATTTAATTACAAAGATGTTGTCAATTATTAACCAAACTTGTATCAGTATATATCTTTACTATACATATTTGAGGAGAGATTTATAAACTATAGAAATTATAATTAATTTAGTAATTTGGAAAATGCTATTAAACTTGCCACTTTTGGGGCTGCTGATAGAAATACCTCACTCTGTTATGAAAAGCAAGGGTAGTTCATCTCTATTTGAGATTGACCCTTTTGTTAAAATCAATAAATTATTAGTCATTTTTTAATTTTGTATTTATATAAAACATAAACAGTTATTCAAACAACTTGTAGGTATTATTATTGTTTTATGACTTATGACATTGGAACTTTAACCAGGAATATCTAGATATGGCAGCCCTGTGTCCTCAGTGTTTTAATATTCCTCACCCCTTCTCTCTTCTTTTCCTCTTTTTATGTATGTTGCAAAAGGTTATGGTATTCCACTGTAACTTTTCAAAGCCCATTACCAGCTTTTAAAGCTTAGCTCACAAGTAGTTATATTTAGCCATTTTCTAATTTGAAGACTTTTACTTTCTCCTTCAATTCAATATCTTCATAAACCTGCAATTCAGTATCTCTATGAACTTTACTTTTCCAGGAAAGAAATAAGAAATAGTTTCTACTATTTTTATGGTCTTTTAGTATTAAAATATGTAGGTTTTTGCACATTTCTCTTAGTACTCTGGGAGAAAACCCAATTTTTTTGTGTTACAACAACTATTAGAGCTGCATACTATTTGCAATTTTATTATTTTCCATTGTTACTAACCCTATTACTAATTGATCCTTTGCACTGAGTTGTTGTTATTGTTATTATTCTCAGTAAGGCTCATTATGTAAGAGGGAGAAACTACCCAGCCAGGTTCTAAAGGAAGGGCACAGTCCCTTGAAGCAAAGATAACAAGGGTTCTAGTTGTTCCTGACCTATTCTCATTGAGGTCAACATTTGTAAGAATTAAGAGACTAGATTTCAAAGGGAGATGAAGACCAGCAGAAAAAGCTCCTAAAATTTCTCTTAGCCTTTTACTGTGATCGAAGTTATGTCAGTCACAAGCTAAATCTGAATTTTACTCTCAAGTAAATAAGAACGGAGTGTCAAACATGCATGGGCATGCACATGCACACAGGCATACACTTAGCTTCTAGCTCATTAAAAGATGTGTTTTATTTTGTTTTGTTTTACATCTCAATAAAGCAATGAAAATATTTTTCAATCAGATGTCAAAATTCTGTACTATAATTTTATGACTTGGAAAAATACATTTATCACAAGACAATATTTTTGAAGACGAGTTGTATACTTAAGACATATTTACAAATATAAAACTTAAAATATCTTTATGAATCTTACTTTTCTAGGGAATAAGTTTATTTATTTCACATTTTTTGAGAAGGATGACACTTAGGTTATGTTTAGAAGGCTGTAGTAATTGTACCGTTTTCATTATTCAACATGGTCTCTCTAAATGGAAAATAAAACTTAGAATCTTATTATTTATTCATTAATAGTCAGGTTAGCCAAAAATTATTTCACATCATATTCAGATACTTAAATTTTAAATCGTGTGTGAAGTTCATGTAAACTAGAAAAATAAAGTCAAATTTCATGTATTTATCTTAGTTCCCACATAAACCCAGACTGTCTTTACTCACTTGAAAACAAATAAATAAACAAAATAGCAGATGTATTGTTTCTTTTTATATATTGAGAAATTTAGTCTAGTTTATTTGATTCATAAGTAAGTAAATGTAAACTTTAGTTGGATACCATATAGGTCATATTTCCTCCATATGGTAAGAGAGGTCTCTAATTCTTTGTATTCTTAGTTTACCTTCTTCCCTATATCTCTTTCCATCCATGGTCAATAAGCAGCACTTGTAGCAACAATGTTTTTACAATTGTTTGAGATTTGTTTATTTAATAGTGTATTTTTTAATATGCACATATTTGTGAATCTCCCTAAATCTAAATACCTATCTATCATCTCTCTATCTGTCATCCTTATCTATCATCTCTATCTATCATCTATCTAATCTATCTATCATCTATCTATCTATCTATCTATCTATCTATCTATCTATCTATCTATCAACTATCTATCATCTATCATCTATCTATCTAACATCTATTTATCATCTATCATCATCATCTACCTTCTCTTTTATGCTGTATTTTCACATATTTCATCTTCATATAATGTGTACTTACCAATATAAAATTCTAATTATTGCATTGTGCAGTTGTCTTTTAAATAAAACAGGAGAAAAATTTTAGTTAAAAACAGAAAATACATTTATACTGGCTTTTATATTTACTTATGTGATTTTGTTTACCAGGGCTCTTTATTTTTTTATATGGCTTTAAATTCTTATTTAAATGAAAGTGTCTTCATTTCAACCTGAGGACTTTCTTATAGAGTAGGTCTGCTAGTGAAAATTTCTTTGATTTTTTTATTTATCTGAGAATGTCTTGATTTCTCCTTCATTTTTTAAGATGGCTTTGCCAGATATTAAAATCTTGGTTGACAGTTTTTTTTTCTTTCAGCACCTCAACTAGAAGTGCTAAAATAAAATATAGTCACCTCACTGTCTTCTAGTCTCCACAGTTTCTAGTAAGAAATCAGCTGTTAATTGTATTGATTCTTAGTGTGTGATGAATCACATCTCTTGTTGTTTTAAAGATACTTTTATTGTCTTTGTCTCTTGGAAGTTGGATATGGCTCTAGGTGTGGATCTCTGATTTTATCTTACTTTGAATTTGTTGAGCCTCTTGTATAGGTAAATTAATGGTTTTCATCAAATCTGGGAAGTTTTTGATCATTATTTTAAAATTTTTTTGTTCTTTTCCCTTTGCTTTTTTTTGAGGACTCAAATTATGCATGTGTTGATAGATTTGATAATGTCTCTCACATCTGTAAGACTCTTTCTTATTTTTATTATTTTATTTTTTGTTTCTTTCATTGGATAATATTAATTGAGCTCAAACTCTGTTCTGTTCTCTCTGGAACCAAAAATGTAGGCTTTAGTTTTTAAAGTTACTGGTGATGAGGGAACTAGGTTAGGTTAAAATGCCACAAAGCTTGCATACGAAGAAATGCTGTCTTTTAATTTAATTTTATTTATTTAAATGCTCCTTGGGTTGCTGCAAGCCTTATGTTGTTTTCCAGAGTTCAGACAAAATTGATTTTAATATTTTTCTACTCATTTTTTTCACTGATTTTTATAAAGGGGCAATTTTTTTGGATGTCCGTATTCTGCCACTTAAGTTGGCATGATCTTAGATAATATACTTGCCTTCTTTTTTGAAGACTCTTTATACTAGGTTTAGAATTTGGTTTAACATTTTTCTTAGTATATGAAAGATGGATTCAATGAGAATGATGATTGTTGTTTTTAGAGTCCACAGTGATCTATTTTTTTCTCAATTTATGTCTTTTTTACCCTCTGAGTTCTGTCAAAATTATTTCTTTATCTTTAGTTTATCTATTTTTGTCTGATGTGGTTTTCTTCATGTTTTGGAAAATTTGTTGAGCTTATTTATTTGTTAGTCCTTTTTCTATTGTCTCATAGAGTCCTTAGGATCTGCAGATTTTTTTTGTTTTCCTTTTATTTTTTTAATTTTATCATTCTTATTATTTATTCTTTGTTTATTACTATTGACCTATTTTTAGGCTCATTAATTACTTCGATTACTTCTATGCTTCAAGTATTAAATCTATCTAGTGAATTTTTTATTTCAAAAATGTGTTTTAATTTTATGAAATATTTTGTTTTTATATATATTTTTATTGCTGATATTCCTCTATATTCTAAAATTAGGGACATGTGTTATGTTATGATTATGATTGTGATTAGTATAATTTTTTACCTCTCTGAGTTTTGTTTTCAAAATGCCTTTAAAATCCTTGATAGATAATTTTAGTATCTGACTTATCTGGAAGTTTGTGTCTGTTAATTTTTTGTTCTTTGTGAAAGGATCATTTTTTTCTTAGTTGTTCATGTACTGGATAATTGTTCTATATACTAGACATTATGACTATTTTGCTGTGAAAACTTTGGATTCTATTATATTTCTGCAAAGAGTGTTATATTGTGTTAGTGGTCAATTAACTTGATTAGACTCAGACTGAAAACTCTGTCCTGCCTCTGGTGAATGGCAACATGAACATTTGTTCAGACTCTTTGCAGTCCACTGCATTTATCTGCCAGCCAGATATGGGTAAGATGCATGCAAATACACACACACACACACACACACACACACACACACACACACACACAATGTGAAATTGTCCTTTTATTATTTTCCCTTTTTTTTAAAATTTAGATTTGTCTCATTACTTTACAGTGACTTAAGCTTCAGGATTCTTCCCTTGGACCTTCTAACCAGAGAGATAATGGGCTTTCAATACTTTTTGTTTTAATAACCTCCCATGTCATGACAGTGACTGTCCACAGATCAAAGCCAGAAATAGAGGAGATTAACTCCATGTTCAATTCTTGCTTGCTTCATATTATTATACACTTCAAGAATCTTTATGATAAGGCAAGATTTTTTTTGCTTTCTTTCTCTCACTACTCCTTTCTAAATTATACTGGAAGTTCTAGCTAATGCAATAAGAAAAATAGAGGAGATAGAAGAAAAAAAAGTGAGAAGGAAGAAATATAACTGTCTTTGTTCACAGACAACATGGTATCTATGTAGGAAATGAAAAAAATGACATTAAAACTCTTGAAACTAATAAATAATTAGAGCAAGGTTGCAGGGTTTAAGGTTAATATATAAAAGTTGATTGATCTTTACATACAATAAACAAGTAGAATTTTAAATTAAAACATAATATCATCTACACCCATGCCACCCTGAACAAGCCCAATTCCATCTGATCTAGAAAGCTAAGTAGGGTTGGGACTGGTTAGTACTTAAATGGGAGACCACCTAGGAAGACCACCTAGGCATAAAAAAATTAAAAAGCAAAATATTGTAAGCTTGCAAAGTCTTTGCAATCTGTGAGGTCAACCAAGGGTTGACTCACCTAAAAAAAATCCAAAACCAAAACAAAACAAAAAACACTTACATTATTACCTCCCACAATGAAATAATTAGGTAGACATCTTTATGTATAGATCTATATGAGAAAGACTATAACACTCCATTGAACAAAATAAAACAACTAAATAAAAGGAGAGATATTCCATGTTTGTAGACAAGAAGAATCAGTGTAATTAGAATGTTTTTTCCTAGTTGATATATAGGTTTAATGCAATCTCCCCAAAAATCCAAGCTAGCTATTTTATGAATATCAACAAACTGATTCTAAAACTTGTGTGTAGAGGCAAAAAGCAGAGAACAGCCATTATAATATTGAAGGAGAAGAACAAAGTTGGAAGATAGACACTAATCAACTACAAGACGTACTATTAATTTGCAATAATCAAGACAGTGTGATGAAGGGGAAGAATAAACAAATAGATCAATGGAAAAGAACAGAAAGCCCAGAATGGGTCCATATAAATATAGTCAGCTGATCTTTAATGAAGGAACAAAAGCACTAAAATAAAAAAAGATAGTCTTTTTAAAAAATGGTGTTGAAACAACTGGACATCCACATGCAAAAGAATGAATTTAGACACAGACCTTATACCATTCGCGGAAATTAACTCAACATGGATTGGAAACCTAAATGTACGATGTAAAACTATAGAACACCTAGAATATGACATAGGAAAAAACCTAGAAGATTTTGTGTATGGCTATGACTTTTTTAGATACAACATCAAAGGCACAATCCATAAAAAAAAATTGAGAAACTGGAATCTATTAAAATTAAAGACTCTGCAAGACAATGTAAAGAGTGAGAAGACAAGTCAGGCTGGGAGAAAATATTTGCAAAAGATAATTCTGTTAAACTGTTATCCAAAATATCCAAGGAATTCTTAAAATTCAACAATAAAAAAACAAAAAACATAAATTAAAAAATGAGCCAAAGAACTGAACAGATACCTCACCAAAGAAGATATACAGATGGTAAATAAGTACATTAAAAAAACACCCCATATTATTAGTCATCTGGGAAATGCAAATCAAAACAACAGTAAGATGCCATTATACACTTATCAGAATGACCAAAGTCTAGAATATTGGTAACACCAAATGATGGCAAGGATGTGGAGCAATAGTAAATCTCATTCATTGATGGTGGGAATGCAAAATGGTATAGCCACTCTGGCAGAATTGGGTGGTTTCTTACAAAACTAAATATACTTTTATCATATAACCAGGCAATCACATCCCTTGATATTTACCTAATGGAAATGAAAACTTAAATCCACACGAAACCCACACTCAGATGTTTATTTGTAATTTCCTTAACTTGGAAGCAGCAAACATACCCTTCAGCGGGCGAATAAATGAGTAAAACTGTGCTACATCCAGACAATAAATATTTTTTATCACTAAAAATAAATGAGGGATCAAGCTATAAAGAGATATGAAGGAAATTTAAATGCAGATAACTAAGTGAAAGAAGTCAATCTGAAAGGACTACATAGTAGTTCTATAAGTATAATTCCAACTACATGACATTTTGGAACAGGCAAAACTATGAAGGTGGTAGACAGATCAGTGGCTGGTAGGGAGTGGGAAGGGGAGGGATGAATAAGTGGAGCATACAGGATTTTTAGAGCAGTGAAAATATTCTGTATGGTACTATAATGATGAATTTATATCATTATACATTTGTCCAAACCCATAGAATGTGCAATGCACAGTTAACTCTAATCTAAATTAGGACTTTGCATGACTGTGATGTCAATATAGGTTTATCAGCTTTAGCAAATGTTCAGTGCTGGTGGAGGATGCTGATAATGGGGGAAGTTGTGGAAATGTGGGGGCAGGGATTATATAGAAAATCTTTGTTACCTTTTAATTTCATTGTAAATTTAAAACTTTTTTTAAAAATAAAATTTTATTTAAAACAAGTTAAATAAAAGAAATAAAACTAAGGGTGTTTATTTTAAAATATTCCTGCATTTGTTTACTTCAAGAGCTCTAAAGTAAAGTTTATATTTATTTGATTTTTTGTCTATTTGTTTTTCCAGAATTTACATTTGATAACTGCAGAAAATTTTGTTTATATACTCTTCTCTATAGGGAAGAGATTTGTACTCACAGATCCCTAGAAACAGGGGACAAGACATACCATGGAGGTAGGGTGGGAGTGACTGGCATATGGAGAAGCACAGGGGCATGTTGGGAGGCAGAGGGTGCAGGATGAAACAGGATAAGAGCTTTTATTGTGGTTTGTAGGATGGGCTTCTACGAATGGACCCCAGGACATAGCAGCTGTTCTTAGCTCTCTGGTACCTGGCCTGAGGTGATTTTGGAAGCTGGATAATGTAGTCTACAGTGGTAGAGGTAGTGGATTGATTGGTTTGCTTTATGAAGGTTGTACTTGCATGTGAGTATTTTCCTAGCTGTAGAAATTGGCTGTCTCTGGGAGGGGTAGTCCCTCTAGTCTCAGCAAGACCCCAGCTGTCAAAGCATTAGAGTAAAAAGATATGCTTAATGCATAATGGAACCTGCCTATGTATTAATTTTATTCAGGAAGACTTTGACTTTTGCCCAGTGCGTTTTGTAATCTATGTCAATAATTACATGTGTTTCCTATGCTTTCTTACCTTTGTCCAGTTATCTTGTATATTTTAAGTCTAATCACATAATTGTTATTATTGAACTATATTTTGATTTCTGATCGTCAACTTTACTTTGTTTCACTTATAATGTTATTTCAATTTACTTCTCAATATATTTGCCAACACTTTGAGATTCTATGGAGCGATTTTGCCCTTCAATGTTGTTATAGATATTTTATGTAGTTTTTATATCTTTGAGGCATTACTTTTAAAGATATAGTAGTTAGACAGGTGTATATGCCATAGTTAATCACTCTTTAATAGTTAAAAATTTGTATTGTTTTTAAAAGTTCACAATTTGCCTTGTATATATACAACTTTTTTATATGTTTTTCTTTCTGGGATGTGAATTGTTTCTTATATTAAAGTAGAATATTATAAAAAGCTTGTATGATTTTATTTTCTTTTGACAATAAGGAATGTGAGTTCATTTTTATTGTCAGTGTTTGTTATTATAGTCTCAAAAAGACTTTTCCATTTTGTTACTAAGCTTTCAATAAAAGCATTTTTAAAAACTTTTTTATTATAAAAGTGTCACATGCATAGTTTAAAAAATAAAACTTTCTAAGCAGACATATTAAAATCAAACGCAATATTTCTTTCACTCTAGAGTGTTAAGGTCTTGCTCTTTCTCTCTGAAATGTAGAAAATTCTTATCAAAATATAAAATATAATCTCTCTGAAAATACCTTCTCCTGAAGGATGAGAGAGGTTTTCAAGAATATATACATCTATATATGAAATGTTATATAATTTAGTAAAAGACATACAGTTATTTCTGAGTAAAGGAGCTAGAAAACAAAGAGGTATTGAGAATTGAGGGGTAAGCAGCCTCAGGTAAGAGAAAGAAACACCCAGACTTCTTGTTAAGTGAAAGAAAGTCAAGGTTTAGTGAGGTTTGAAGCACCAAACATCCTTGCCAGTCTGTTCTCAGGAAACATTTGTCCTTTCACATACCGTTTTTTTTTTAAATAATTTTTATATTTTTTAATTATAGTTGGCATACAATATTATATTAGTTTCAGGTGTATAAAATAGTGATTAAACATTTATATAACTTACGAAGTGATCAGCCTAATAAATCTAGTACTCATCTAACACCATACATAGTTATTACAATATTTCTGGCTATACTTTACATCTCTATGACTATTTTGTAAATATTACTTTGTACTTCTTAATCCCTTCCCCTTTTTCATCCACTCCCAGACCCCTCCCATCTGATAACACTCAAAATGTTCTCTGTATCTATAAGTTTGTTTCTGTTTTGTTTGTTGTATTATTTAAATTCTACATGTAAGTGAAATTATATGGTGTTTGTCTTTCTCTATCTGACTTACTTCACTCAGCACAATACCCTCTAGGTCCATTCATGTTGTTCCATATGGCAAGATTTAATTTATTAGCTATTTATATGGCTGAGTAATATTCCTCTGTGTGTGTGTGTGTGTGTGTGTGTGTGTGTGTGTGTGTACCACCTCTTCTTTATCTATCCATCCATCCACTGATGGACACTCAGGTTGCCTCCATATCTGGGCTATGATAAACAATGCTGCAGTGAACATATGGATGAACACATCCCTTTAAAGTATTATTTTAGGTTTCTTCAGATAAATACCAAGAAGTGGGGTCAGGTCCTTCAGATCCTTACTAGGTCCTTCTTTGTCTCTTGTTATAGCCTTGGTTATAATCCTCTGGTATAGGGATAGCTATCCCAGATTTTTTTTTCATTTCTATGTTCATGAAATATCTTTTTCATGTCTTTACTTTTGGTTTATGTGTGTCTTTTGATCTGAAGTGAATTTTTTTGTAGGCAGCATATGTATAGGTCTTATTTTCTTATTTATTCAGCCATTTGATCTTTTGATTGCAGCATTTAATTCTTTTTTTGAAGTTCTTATTAATAGATATGTAGTTATTGCTATTTTATTATTCACATTTTTAATACATATATTTTTTTTTCTTAAAGAAGTGTCTCCATTTCCTGTAATACTGGCTTGGTGGTGATGAACTCCTTTATTTTTTCTTTTCTGGGAAGTTCTTTATCTGTCTTTTAATTCTAAATGATAGCTCTGCTGGGTAGAGTAATCTTGGTTGTAGGTCCTTGCTTTTCATCTCTTTGTATATTTTGTGCTAATCCTTTCTGGCCTGTAAAGTTTCTGTTGAGAAATTGGCTGACAGTCTTATGAGAGCTCCCTTGTAGGTAACTAATTGTTTTTGTCTTGCTGTTTTTAATATTATCTCTATGTTTTTAAGCTTTGACTTTTCAATTATGATGTGTTTTGGTGTGGGCCTGTTTGGGTTTACCTTGTTTGGGACTCTGTGCTTCCTAAGGTTGTATGTCTATTTTCTTCACTAGGTTAGAGAAATTTTCAATCATTATTTCTTGAAATAGGTTTTCAATTCCTCTTTCTCTCTTTTCTCCTTCCAGTATCTCTAAAATGAAAATGTTAGTATACTTGATGCTGTCCCAGATGCCCCTTAATTTATCCTAAATTTTTTGAATTTTTTTTTTGTTGCTGCTCTGATTGAATGTCTTCTGCTACCCTCTCCTCTAAATTACTGATCAGTTCTCCACTTCATCTAATCTGTTGATTCCCTCTAATGTGCTCTTTATCTCAGATAATATATTCTTCATTTCTGACTGGTTCCCGTCTATGCTTTTTAACTCCAGTGAAAACTTTTCGTTAAAGTTTTTATTGAGTTCTACTATTTCCTTAATTTCATTGAACATCCTTAAAACCAGTGTTTTGGACTCTACTTCTGGTAATTGTTTCCATTTTGCTTATAACTTTTTTTGGAGCTTTATTCTGTTCTTCATGTGGGACATGTTTCTTTGCCTCCCCATTTTGACTTCCTCTGTGTGTTTGTTTCTATGTATTAGGTAAGGCTCCTAAGGTCTCTTAGTCTTAGTAGAGTGGCTTCATATAGTAGATGTCCTGTGGGACTCAGTAGCACAGTCTTCCCTGGTCACCTGAGCCAGGTGCTCAAGGCATGGCCCTGTGTGTGTTGTGTGTGCCCTTCTGTTGTAGTTGAGCCTTGTTTGCTATTTGAATGTTAATGAGAAGGACTGACCCTTGGGCTAATTGGTTGTGAGAACTGGCTGGTGAAGGGCTGACCCTATGGAGCAGGATTCACTTTAGTAGGTAGGGCTCTAATACCTGTTCAGTTTGCCTTTTCACTGTGTGCTTTGCAGATACAGCCATGGGTGGTGCTCTGGCTCAGCTGAAACTGGCCACTGGATGAACCACTCAAAGGCCTCCTGGGAGGGGCCCAGCTGCTGGCCAAGTTCAGTCACAGCTTGTTAACTTCTGGGGCCACCTGATAAGAGTCACTGAACAATCCACAGTTGGTTGCCACTAGTTCTGGGTTTATAGATACCTCAAGAGGCCAAGCCAGGATCCAAGGCTGGTTGCTGCTAGTGCTGAACTTGGTGCTACTCATCAAAAGGTAAAGGGCATGTGGAAGCCAAATGCTGATTCTTTGATTTGTGTGAGCCTTTGAGAGATTTTAGGAATATACAGCATGACCCCAGACAGGCCATACGTATGGAAAAACCAGTGGAGGCAACTTGGGTGGGCCCACAAGTTGGTAGAGGTAGGGTCTCAGGGAATCACCTTGGTAGAGCCACCTGTGTTATCCAGGTTGATGGAGACTCAATTACGGCAGCCACCTAGGCCTGCAAGCAGGGATGGAGGAAGGCTCAACAAAGGAACAATGGATTCCGCCACCACTTCTGTCCAGAAGAAAGCTGCCTCTCTGGCCCTCACCCCAAAGCCAGATAACTCAGTTCCTTGCACTGTGTTCCTGACACTCCTCAAGCTAGTACCCAGTACCAGAGCTCAGAGCAAGAGAGTCCATCAGTGTGTAAGTTCATGCTTATCTTTTTTAAAAGAAGTGTCTGCAACTCTCTCAGTCCTTCATCTCACTTAGCCACAATCTCGCTGGTTTTCATAGCCAGAGGTTGTGGAGACTTCTGTTCCTGGCACTGGAACTCTGGGCTGGAGAGGCCAGTGTTGGGCCAGAACCTGTTGCTCCTCCTGGAGGCCTCTGCAGGTGAGATAACCCTCCCGATTCTCATCCACACATGGTTGTGGTACTGGCCCATTTAGTGTCTCTGCCCATTCTACCAGTCTCAAGGTGACTTCTTATATATGTACCCAGTTGTAGGACTTCTGTTCCACCAGACCTCAGATGACTCCCAGTGATGGTTTTCTGTACTTTTATTGTAATTCTAATGAGGTTATGAGAGGAGGCAAGCACAGTGTCTATTTCTATGTCTTCTTCACTGGATCTCCACCACCCACCCTCCAAACACCTCTTTTGATCATTGCATCATATCATGTCTATAGAAACAAATTGCTCTAAATAAAAATATATATTAAATAAATTAACATACTATGATTTAATATAATCAAATAATATATTATAATAGCATGATCTATGATAAAATATTATAATGAAAAATATTTTTCTTACATTGTCTACATGCTCTGACTTTTGTAGCACTTTAGACATAGAGAATTTTTTTATTTCCACTTTATTTAAACATATAAAGCAAGGGAGCAACTTTTATTTTGGGGTAGGCTCCAAGGCAATTTTACTTTTGGAAAAATGAAATTCTCCAGTTTTCACCTCTTACACTGTCCTATTTATGACACTATTGGTAAAGTCATAAAAGTATACTGGTTAGATACATACATTCTGAAATAAAAGTATGCTAGTGTTAAATTAATTTTTATTCATTTATTATAATAAAACATTGGGCAAATTATATAACCTCATATTGACTTCACTTCCTCATTTGTAAAATGTGGAAAATATTTAACTGATCTGGTATGGTTTTGGTAAAAATTAAAGGTGAAAAAATAATTTTGAAATATCAACAAGGATACATGGCACAAAATGGCTTTATTTTAAAAATTATTTCCATGCAATTAAATTTAACAACCTTTTATTCTCTGTGTCTAGATTTGAGTCATGGTTAAGTAAGTTTTCCCCATTTATGGATGCTGGAGGAATTTCTCCATGTCCAGATGAAGTTTGTAATTCAGTTTTAGCAGCAGAAAGAAAGAAAGATGCTATTTGAGAGTATGAGTTAAATTTGTAATCAAACTTAAAAAGAATTGATACATTTTTGATACTGAGTCTTTTAAACTAAGAAAGTGGGTGGTCTTTTCATTCGTTCATATCTAGTTTGTTACATTTAGAGGAGTTTTTTAATTTGTTTTTTAATTGTACTCTAATTCAATATTGATATGAATTTCTGAGTATTTTGTATTTTTCATGTCTCTTTATTCATGATTTATTATTTAAAAAGTATAGTTTTAATTATTTTATAATGGATCCTTAATTTATTTTTCTTTAGTTAAAGATCATTTGCTACATAATGATGAAATTTTAAAATGTGTTTAGACTTGCTTCATGGTATAGTATAATCAATATTCATAAATATTCCATTTTAAAATTGAAATAGATATACATTTTTCTATTATTGGATGTAGAACTTTTTGTATTTCTACCAGATGCTAAACTAGGGTTGGTAATGGTTTAATCCAAATCTCTGACGCTTCACTGAGTTTTTGTCTGATAAATCCATCAAGTATTGATATAAATAAATAAATGCTTTCCATTTAAATGATGAATATGAGTTCCTTATATCTCTGTCAACACTTATGTCTATATTATTACATATAGTTATTTGAAAATTTCACTAGAATATATTTTCTTAAATCTATTTTCTCCAAGTCTGTTTTAACTGATATTAATGTAAACACACTATTGTCTTTTGGTTAATTTTTGACTTGATTTTACTCTTTTTATCCTTTTATTTTGCTGTAATTTTAAAATTCAGAAAGATCATCTTTATATTATAATAGAAACAGTTTTTCAAAGACTATTTAATGTGATTTCTAAGATATATAGATTAAATTTCTATCATAGTATTTTGTAGTTTCTTTTTTCCCTTCTTTTTATTTCATCTCTATGATTTCTCATCTCTGGCAAACTTTTAGAATTATTTTATTTTATTCACACTTCTTTTCCTTTTGTTACATTACAAGTTGTATTCCCTGTTTTTATCTCTTGTGGACTTACTGTATAAATTTTAATAACTTTAGCATGTCTCTGCCCTACTGAAAACTACATAGACCTCAGATGATTAACTCCTTCTCTCTGCCCAAACCATGTGCTATTGATAGCTGGTATTTTATTTCATCTTTGTTTTTATCTTCATTCTTAGGAAACAGTTACTGTTTTATAGTCAAAATATGTTAAATTTACCTGTGTGTTTAACATTTCCTTGTTCTTTATTCTTTCTTGTATCTCAGACCTTCTATCTAGTGACATTTTCTTTCCCCCGAACTATATTCTTTAGAAGTCTCTTTAATGAGTGACATGTAATTAAAATCTCTTGGCGTTTTGCTAATTTGTATGTTTTTATTCACTCTAATTCACTATATATACAATTTAAGGTTAACAGTTAATTTTTCTCATTACTTCTTATGTATTATTTCATCGACTTCTGGTATTTATGGTTGCTTTGAGGAGTCAGTTGCCACACTAATTGTTCTTTATTTTTGTATGATATATTTATATATGGATTTTTGTTTGTTTGCTTGCTCAAATAGAAAATTTCTAAACCTTTGAACTGAAGTTTTTCATCATTGTGTAAAATTTTCACCTGTTATTTATTTTGCCCTATTATCTCCATTCTTACTTTATGAAATCCTATTAAATGTATGTTGATTCTTCTATCCAACTCCTATATCTACTTATCTTTCTTTTTTATTTATATATGTCGATTACTAGCCTCTCTGCATTGAATTCTGCAGTATTCCTTTAGATACATATGACAGCTTACTAATTATCTTTAATGCCATTTGTTATCTGTTGTATTTTGTTTAATTTTATTTTTTAGAATTCCTATTTCAAGAAACTCTAGTCAATTCTTCTCCACATCTTCCTAACCATGTTCTGTTAAATAGTTGATAAATTTTATTCTGACAAATATAATTAAACTTATTTATATTTTTTATCTGTTCTAATATCTGCAAAGTATTTTATTCTAATTCTGCATTGAGTTATTTTCCCAATGTTTGTTCATTTTGTCTTTTTTCCTCTAGTGTGTTGTGATTTTTTCATAAGCTAATTTTCTTATATCTATCATGTGTGGGAATTATTGAGGACCCAAATTAAGAGAATCTCCTACCAAAAATGGTTCAATTCTTTAAGCCACCCAGACACTTAGAGGTACTGCAAACCTAAAATTTATTTAACCTAAAAGTTTGGCTAGCCTTATTTAGAGCCATATAGGTAATATTCATTCTAGCCTTATATGGCTGAGCTTGTTGTCAGGAATTGTCAGAGAATACATTGTTCTCTTTCTCTTTTCTCTTTCCTTTTCTCTATCCAGAGCCAAGATTAAGAAAATAATGTCTTCTTATAATCTTATTCTGGGAGTAGAGTAGTTTTCTCCAGTTTACTCATGAAACAAATTGCCATTCAGGATCTCAGGTGTAATTGGGAGTCTCTAACCTGACCTCTCTCCTATGATAACTGCTAGCTTTATCTTCTGCCCCTCTCTTTAGGACCTAATCACTAGACTACCAGAGATTTTATTTCTTTGTTCTAAAACCTAAGGAAAGTGGGCAGATAAATTAAAAGCATATTCAGTATAATATTTACATTTTGACAGAACTACACAGTGAGTCTGGGTCTCACTAGACAATCTATGTACTGACGTTTGGCATCTGTACTCTGTGATTATATACTTATCTCTTTAATGGAATTTATTGCTTTCTACATTTACCAGATACTGTTATTAACCCATTTTTTTCTGTTTATTCATAACTTATTTAACTTAGTCTCAAAGTTGTATAGAGAATAGTCAGCTCCACAAACAGCCATCCAAAGATGACAATTAGGAACCAGATATTATCATGACATAACTATACCCTTGTATGTGATTGTCATTGCTATCTTCCATTGTCACACAGATAAATGAGTTGAATATAAATTTATATTTTAAGACTATTAGTATTAAGAATAATGTAATAAATTAACATGAAAGTCTACTCATAATATTATTACTAATTTAGAATTATTATTAATTATTAATAATAGAAAATATTATACACTGGCTAAAGGTTTTTTTTTAAACATGGAAATTAAAAAAAGAAAATGAAATTTTTACATGAACTATGTATAGTTTGCTAGGACTTTCATAAAAAATACCACAGATTGGGTGATTTTAATAACAGAAATTTACTCTCACAATTCTGGAGGCTAGAAGTCCAAGATCAATGTGCTGGCAGATTTGGTTTTCCTTAAGGTCTCTCTCCTTAGCTTACAGCATCTGCCTTCTTGCTATATCCTTATTTGGCCTTTCTCTGTTTCTTTTTCTTATGAGGACACCAATCTTATGAGATTAGGACCTCACCCTTGTGACTTCATTTAACCTTAATTATCTCTTAACAGCCTGCTTACTAAAAGTTAGGGTCACAACATATGGATTTCGAAAGGATATAATTCAGTATGTAACAGACTGTAAATAACCTAAATAAATTTTAAAAATATATTTTGGTCTAAGTTTTAAGGGTATTGTTATCAGATGTCCGAAGCTCTGTTTCCTAAAGTTTTTTTCTCTGTCTAGCTATCTTACCTCTGCATAATAAACATTATTTTTTATGTTATATATTCAGAAATATTTAATCATATGAGTGATACCTACCGCACCTTAATCAGAGATTAAGGTCATTCATTATTCAGTGAGAACACTGAGTAAAAGAAAACAACAAGAAGACAAGAAATGATCTGTTGGCACACTAACTCTGTATTTAGAAACTGACAAGGAATAAACTACTGTTTGGAATGTGTTTAGAGTCAGGAGAGTGAATCATTTTTTTACAGATGTAGTCCATAACTATGTTTGCAAAACTAGACAGGGACAAGGTCTCTTACTTGTCGTTTTTTCAAAATGTATGAATAATGGCAAAACAATTTCATAGTGAAGGGGTGGTAGGGTTGGGGAAAAGGTGAGGAAGTTTCACTGGCTGGTACCTCATATCTCAGCAGAGAAGCCAATGATGGCTACTTAGCCTTATAAAGCAAGGTTTGGTTTCTAACAAACAAACAAACAAACAAACAAACAAATAAATAAATATTTAATTACTGATTAAGAAATTAAGCAAAACTATAAGCACTATTTGAAACCCACCTGTGCCATAAAAAATAATAATTGCAATTATAATTTTTGAGATGCTCTGGGAAAAAAAAAAATGAAAGCCAGAAGGATTGCAAAAGGATGGATGCTATGGGTCACATAAGCCAGCCAATATCTGTCCAATGCAATCATATCTGTCAAATGCATCTGGAGACAGTAGACTCTGGGAATGCACATTGCTAAAAATCAAGCCTCTTGAATCTAACTTCAAGCCTCAAGTGGATATATACATTTTGGTCTCATTCTTAGCTGCATTTGTTATTTACGCAAAACAACTGTGCAATTCAGGATAATTAATTGCAGCTTGTGCTCTTCAGTCAGAAAAGGCTGGGAATAGAAATAGCAAATGTTAGGAAATATAGTAACATTTTTATTACACATAATACTTGTTTAGAGTGCACCCAAAATATTTGGAAGTATACCAACCTTTAAATTTTAACCTTACCTTCTCAGTTTGGTTTCTGGTAATATCCAACTTTTAAAGCAACAAAACAGAATTTAATTTCTTCATAAATATACATGTTTTCTTATGCATCCTGCAGTGAAATGGGAAAAAATAGGCAAATCCTAAATGAGGAGTGGGTGACAATTAACAGAGATTAATTCTTTAAGTTTCTTTATGCCAGAGTCCATTTGGAACCACATATTTTCTTAGTGTCATGGTTTGGAAAAGCAAATTACCTTGCATTTATAAACTGGAAAAAAACAGAAGAAAGAGAACCACTTGATAGCAGAAAAATACTGTCAACATCAATTGATTTTGTGGTTCTTGAATGGGATTGTGATGGTGAACTCAGAATCCTGGAAGTCTCGCTGGACTTTTTGTTGTTTAGTGGGGTGGGTTAGATCATTTATGTGATCCAGATGAACGCAAAACCTTAGAATTTCTGAGTTGCAATTTCTTCTTGTTTATAATTTTGTAAACATTTAAAATTTATGTAGCAAATTACCTTAGTAAAATAATTAAAGCCTATTTGTTCTGTAAGAGTTAATCAAACTACGAAATAGCAAAAATTTTTTCCATATTTATATACAAGATTATACTTCTTATCATAAAAATATTAATATTTACTACTACTGGGAGGTCCAGTGTGGTCTAGGACCACCCCAAAATATTTTAATGGTGAATACAAAGAGTAAATGCATGGCAAGGTTCCAGAGAAGTAGACATGAGTATTGCTTTAATAAAAGCTGACCTAGAGATTTATTTAACCTCTATTGGGTTAGGCAAGAATTCTGAGCAACTAATCTAAGAGCTTCCTTTGAACTGTGTTTAAACACAGTTGAAAGATTCCTCCCAGAAACCAGAAACCCAGAAATGTCTTAGGATACAGATTCAAGTAAAGTTCTTCCTGGATAGCTCTTTCTCATTCAAAGCAAGTTATGTATAGAACTTAACTGTTGAACATGGAGTTGATCAGGATGTGCCACCTCAAAATAGATCTCTTTGTCATGAGGATTATTTTGATGTCAAGGCCATTGAGAATCAACATATGCAAGAAAACTTCTCTGCTTTCCCCTGAGCTGCCTGCAAAGCAGGACATAAATTTCCCTTTACGAAGATACTCCCCACCCTGTATCAGATAGAGAAGAATGACTCATCGCCAGAGATTAAGAGTCTACACTGAGATGAGTTTTTATAAATAGACCTTACTAAAATAATCCTTATCTTTTATTAGTTCCCCTATATATTTCCTAGTCACTTCCCCTTGATTTACTGAGCCTGAAGCTCACTCCCTCTTTTCTTTGTTGAGATAGTAAGTTCTCAATTCTAATTGCTTTCTCGAATTTCATTTCTTTTCTTGTGAACTCCAATGCACATAAATATTAATAATAATTGTGTGCCTTTTCCCATGTTAATCTCTTTTGTGAGTCTAATTTTCAGGCCTCCAAACAATGTACCAAGAGGGTGGAGAAAAAGATTTTCTTTCCTAATAAACAACATCCTTTGGTAAATTAGTGTATTGGAGACTATCAGACACTAGTCCTAATTTTAAATTTTCAATGATATTATCAGAGTATTTGGCTGCACATAAGTTTACAAGAAGACAGGAAATATAAGTAGAATTTTTTGAGTGCCCACTTATTGTCAATCACTATATTTCTAAATGCACTAAAACCTTCAAAGTAGATCATATTTTCCTAATTTACAAATGAATAAATCAAAACTTAGAGAGTTTAAGTAACTTGTCCAAGGACACACAAGCTTCTCTTTCTACTTAGCTCATACTCTTTCTACTGCATTTCACTGCCTTCTTGTTGCAAGAATCTTAAATGAGTGTCCCCTCTGTTCTATGTGTCCTGTTTAGTCTAAGGTAAACTTATACAGGATTCAGTAGGTGTGGGCATTATTGCATACACTTTTCCCCTTATTTCTCTCTTTGATCCACTTTATATACATTATGGGTGACTTGGGTAAGTTACCACTTAATTTTGAGCTTTTCTAGATTGTGACATACAAATTTTGGCTTAAATTATACTACTAAAGTTAAAATAATCCCAAATTAAGTTTCTTTAGGGTCTTCTCTTGGTTTGCAAACATCTATTTTTATTTAAAAAGCTGAATATCTTGCATTATAAATTTATACACATATTCACTTTGACTCAATAACTTTGTAGTGAATAATGCATTAAGCTTGTCCAGTCTTCTTATGATTGCCAGGTAGAACTAACAATGCTACCTTCATGTTAGCTTTACTTCTGATATTAAGGGATTGTCATACTAAACTCTCCCCTCCAGGAAAAACTCCTGGCTGGTAAAATGAAAAAATAAACAACACTCTTAGAAATTCACGATACTATCACACTGCTTTGTCACAGCCACCAAACATTGGTCTGCCTGTCTATTAACTTTCTGTCATACAATATATCCAATTCTTTTTTCAATTACTTTTCCCATAGAAAATCCTTCTTTATAATAATTGAATACATAAGAACATATGAACATTAGGTATATTTCTGTACATTGATTTCTATGCTAATCTATCTTAATTCTGGAATTTCACTTTGCAACATATGCTTTTCTTTCAGAAAACTCTTGAATTATGGGAACATTTTACTTAAAGAAGACACGACACTTAACACCTCAGTTATTTAAATTTTATATATATAGCAAAAATATATTTTGGCCTTCAAAATAATTTATTTTAGAGTACCTTAAAAGCTAATAATATTTGTTAATTTAGCTGTTTTTTTTTGTGGGTCATTAAATTTAATAGAATTTGGGAGAAAAAACTACCAACCTCAATCAAAAGAGACTGGCATTTACATATTTGAAAATTTTTTATTGCATCAAAATTAAGTATTCACAGCTTGATGGAGCAGGTGCAGTGAGGCCAAAGCAAGGCCAAGGTCTCCCATGTGGACATATGCTAACAGTCCTGGTTAACAGCACAAGCTCAGTTGGACAGCATAGGCCTGCTTCTGGATTATGGGACTCAGTTACAGCTCAGTCCCTGAGATTCTCTAAAATTAATCAGATATTGAACTATACTGACAATGAGAAGAACAAAAGGATAAGATGTCAGAATAAATGTAATCAAAAGTACCTGACAAGAAGCAAATGCTGGTGTTCAGGGTCTATCACTACAGATTAGAAGCATATAGTGTATATGTAAATTTGTGTATTTGTGGTGTGATGTGTAGTATGGGTGGTGTTCATGTGCATATGTGTAAATAGTGTGCATATATGTATATGTAGTATGTGATATGCATATGTTTGTTAGGGAGTTATATGTATAGTATGCACACATGTGTGTACTGGTGGTATGTGTGTAATGGGTGGTATGGTGTATGGAATGCATTTATATGTAGGCGGATGGTGTACATAAACATGTAGAGGATGTTGTGTGGCATGTATATGTATATGACTGGATGTTGTGCATGGATGTGTGAATATGGGGGTCCATGCATGTGTATGAGGGTCAGCATGTGATGTGTGTGTGTATCCAAATATTTTAATTACTGCAGATTATTACCACATGATAACATGATACCACAGAACCAAGCATCAGGACCAAAAAAAAAAAAGGAATTCCAGTGGTAATACATCCTAAATAAGATAAGCAAAAGAAAATTATGGAGGACTTAGCCCAGCAGTTGAATAGACACCCCAAGAAGTACAGTTCAATTCAAATGTTATCTAACAAAGATATGACATTATCAAAGCTCTTCTTTCCTAAAGCCCACATGGATATGCAGATTGGAATATGCAGGTTGATCCTGCAAAAAGAGTGGATCCAGCTGTGGCAAAAAGCCATGACAAGCAGAAGAGATGGGTTAACATCTCTCGTCTCACTTACCAAAGGCTCCGCTGAATGAAGTTTCCAATAGTCTGAATGCACCTGCACCTCATCTTCCTAAATAATAAAATGTAGGGTTATGATTATCTCTAAAAATTCATGTGTTTTAAACTTCAGACCCTATGTGTCAAAGTAAATATATCTAATATTATTTTGTGGGCATTTGGAAAAATTGATTTGTTACACAAATAATGCTTAGAACCTTCTAAGGTAGAAAAGTGAAATAGACATTACTTCAACTTAGTACTAAGATATGTTGAAGTACTACTGCCAGGACTCTGTCAGCTTCTGGAAATGAACAATCATTAACTCAGGTATCCAGAGTAATACAGGACATAAAGGGATGTTATGCAAAAGAAGACATTGCACCCTCTTTTATATATTCTTTCTTTCTTTTTTAATGAGAACATTTAATTTCTAGTTTCTTAGTATATTTCAATTACATAATAGAATGTTATCAACTATAGTCATCGTGTTTTGTTTTAGATCCTCAGAACTTATTGATCTTATAGCTGAAAGTTTGTACCCTTTTATTAACCTCTTTCTATTTCCCCTGCCCTCCAGCCCTTGATAACCACTTTTCAAGTCTTTGTATGTGAATGACTTTTTTAGATTTCACATATAAAGTATACCGTGAAGTATTTGTCTTTCTCTATTTGGCTTTTTCACTTAACATAATGTCTTCAAGTTTCATTCATGTTGTCATAAATGACATAATTTCTTTCTTTTTCATAGCTGAAAAACATTCTATTGTCTATGTATATTTACGTGATTTATAAATATAATATTTTTATCTAGCTAGCCATTGATGGATACTTAATTTGTTTACATTTCTTGGTTATTGTAAATAATGCTGCAGTAAAGATGTGGGTGCAGGTATCTATTTGATATAGTTTACATTTCTTTTGGATATATATACTCAAAAAGGGGATTGATGAATCATATGGTATTTCTATTTTTAATTTTTTTGATAAACATTCACACTGTTCTCCATAGTGGCTGCATTAATTTACGTTTTCACCAATAATGCACAAGAGTTTCCATTCTTCCACATCCTTGCTAACACTTGTTATTTTTTGTCTTTTTGATAAGAGCCATTTTAACAGGAGATGATATTGTGGTTTTGATTTGTGTTTCCCTGATCATTAGTGGTATTGGGCATCTTTTTATGTACCTATTGAATATCTGTATGTCTTTTTTTGAATAAAATGTATGATTAGAGTCATTACCCTCTTTTTGAATTGAGTTTTTTGTTTGTTTGCTATTTTGTTGTATGAGTTCTTTATATATTTTGAATATTAACCTCTTATCAGATGTATAATTTACATAATTTTCATTTTGTTGATGGTTTTCTTTGGTGTGCAGAAGCTTTTAATTTTGAGGTGGTTTAATTTGTTTATTTTGGCTTTTGTTACTTTTGTTTTTTGTGTCAAAAAATCATTGCCGAGACCTATGTTGAAGAGCTTACCCTTATGTTTTCTTTTAGGAGTTTATGCTGTTAGGTGTTGTTCAAGTCTTTTCAAGTTTAAGTTAATTTTTCTGTGTGATTTAAGATAATGGTTCAGTTTCATTATTTTACATGTGGTTGTCTAATTTTCCCAGCACCATTTATTGAAGAGACTATCCTCACTCCATTATTGGCTCTTTTCTTGTAAATTAATTAACCACATGTGCATGTATTTATTTCTGGGCTCTGTGTTCTGTTTCATTTGCTTATGTGTTTGTTTTTATGCCAAAACCATGCTATTTTGATTACTATAACTTTATAATAAAATCTGCAATCAAAAAATGTAATGTTTCTAGTTTTGTTCTTCAAGATTGTTTTGTCTATTCAAGGTATTTTATGGTTCCATATACATTTTAGAATTTTATTTTATCTTTCTGTAAAATATGACATTGAAATTTTGATACTTCCTTGACTCTGCAGATTGCTTTGGGTAATATGAATTTTTTAACAGAATTAATTCCTTCAATCAAAAAGTACAAAATCTCTTCATTATTTTTGTGTCTTCTTCAATTTTTTTCTTTAGTGTTTTATAGATTTTAATATAGAGACTTTTTACCTCTTTGGTTAAATACGTCACTAGGTATTTTATTCTTTTAAATGTAATTGTAAATGTGATTGTTTTCTTAATTTTACTTTCTGATGCTTGTTGTTAGTGTATAGATACCCAACTGATTTATGTAGATTGATTTTGTATCTGTAACTTTACTGAATTCATTATTAGTTCTAAAAGTTTTTTGGTGGAGTCTTTTTTTTTAAGCTAACTAGATCTCAACTGTAATTAATTAATCTAAAAAAAGAAGAAATGCATATAATTTTGTTGTCAAATTCTAGTGGGTCCACAACATAAAAAAATAAGGCAAAATATTCTTAGGTTAAGAAATCTACTACAAACATAAATTATTTTATTTATTCAAGTTTATGAATTGTTAGAAGCTTTTAAATACTTTTCTCTTAATTGTGTTGTGAGTTATCATGTCTATTTTTAGACTTGATTTTCTCTCAAGAATGATACATTTGCCACCTATTTCACTTGGGTAATATTAAAATAACATATTTATAACATTTACATTAACATGGGCCTAGGGGCTACTTAACATGCATGCATTTGTAAGTATAATAGAAATAAAATTTAACAAATGAAAGTTTTCATGGTTTAGATAAATCTCTTGGTTTGATTTTTTTCATATGCTCATTCACATATTTTGAGCTGAGTATGAAGATAATATTTTTATATTAGTCTCTTTAACCCTAGCTTTTTTTCCTACTTTGAATTTCGGCTGCTGCTTCTAGCAAGATTCTTTATTAAACTTATTTTCTGTTATTAAGACAAATACAGGGTTACAAGGAGGCAATAGGCAACCCCTTTCATTTCTTGAATGGAGGAAGTGAAAGTTCTTCCCAGTTCACTTACTCTGCCATTGTGTTATCTTCACCATTCTGGTTTTACATCTTTTTTAATCTCTCAGTTTATAGGTTGTTTAGTTACTGTTTGCTAGTATCTCCTCAATTGTGTAAATATGGGCAAAGGAAATAAAAACATCATAAAATGGGACTGTAACATCAACTGACCTTCTTCTTTTGAGCTTCTGAAACTTGCTAAGGAAGATAATTTTAAATAAGAAGAGCATTTAAAAATTATCTTTTAAACTATTTCTGACCCTTCTCTACACTTCCTTATATGTTTAATTATAAGTTTTCTATCTGAAAGAGTCTTTAATGTTAATTTTTATAAAGAAATGAGATAGAAGGGTCTAGGTTGCTATTAAATGAGACACTCTGCTAATTCATGTAGGATTTGGTCAACAGCACTGACCAAAGAGTGTTAGAAAAACTGCAATACGCTCTGAGAGTCAATTTTATTCAGTGGACAAGTATATTTGGAAAATGCTTACAACTAGAGCCATTTTTTAAAAACACGCTATTTGAAAATATTCTATAAAGTCCTATGCTAAAGAAATCTGCTTAATTCCAGTGTCTTCCACTTATTTGACCCTCTCTTTGTGTAATTTGTATTAATATTTTATTCTGTCTTTATTTTACACATATTAATTAAATTAACCTGTCAATTATTTTATCATGGAATACACTTGTAATATATTGGTAAATGTCTGGTATTTCTCAAAGTCTCAAAGTTTAATGATATTTCCTCAAGTTGAGCAGGGGGAAAAGATTATCAAGCACAATTTTGATGTTCATATATTTATACATTTCCTGGGTCCTTTTTTTCTCTCTCTGTTTTTTAAATCAGAGAAATAATAGAATAAAGTAAGGAAATTTGTGCCACTTAAAGGCTTGGTCACAGCTGGCTGTGACAAGTTAGGTATAGAAATATAATGAAAATGCTACTTTGGCTGATGGTGACTTTCTTCAGGGATAGAGACAGCTGAGAATCTATAGGGCAATGCTCACCATGCTTTGTCACCCCAGGTAAGGCAGGGAAACCAAGATTGACTAAAATTAATATTTGATAAAGCTATTCTCTTTGCTCAAGTTGTGCCAGCTTCTGCAGTAAAAACTTCCACAAACATTTCTGTCCAATGGGGAAAGATTTGATGAAGAAACTACTGCCTGTTCTCCAAGACATTCTATCCTATAGAATATAGGATATATAATGTGAAGACTAGGGTATGGCTCTGTGACTCAACCTTTTTCCCTTTTTTTCCTTTGGAAGAAAGAATAGTTCATAAAATTGAGAGAACACCAACAATCTTAGCACCACTGAGCCAGGTTGAGAGTGTACACTTCATTTCTCTTTCTAGTAGGTACACATTTTTAATTCTCTTCTACCAGTGAGCCAGCTGGAGTGAACCTTGTTCATTTGTGTCGGTTGTGATGGTAGGAGGTGGATAGGCTGTCATACTGTTTTGTTTGTTACTAGGGGAGTCAGCTCATTTGGGGAAAAGAGAGTAATTACATGGAGAAGCAGAAAGTTCTGTGTGCAGTAACCTGCTCCTCAAATAGCAATGTCAGTGTAATACCAAACCCCAGTAGATCAACAAAAATAGTCTACATAAGAAAATATTGCCTTTTTATTGCTAGCTTTAAAAACTTAATTCAGCATACCAAATATATTTCATAAGTTTTGTTCCATTCATTGACCAGAATTATCACTGAAGGTCTTATCTCCAAGATAGCCAAGTCAAATAATTTATCTGAAGTGTGTTTTCATTTTGCTTTATGATTCCTTGCCTCTTTTTGTACCAGTAATGATATTTTCTGGTCACTGCAACAAAAATTCTGCTTCTGTATTAAAAAGCCACTTCTCCCACATCTAAAAATATACAACAACTCAAATGTCAACAGTAAACTTAAAAAGGATAATTTCTAAGTGATCTAAGATGTGGTAGTATTTGTAAACAATAAAAGCAAGACAAATGTACTAAAATCTTTTTTCATATTGGGAATATATATCTGTAGAGACAAATTTTATAGACAGTATTCAATCATTAATTTATACATTACACAAATATTCTTCAGACACGATATATTGGGTACTGTTATGCATTGAGAGTATAGCAGTAAGCAAAACAGACAAGCCTGCCACCCAAAATTATTATGGTATGAATAGATCCAAAATTAATAATTAAGTGAATCAATGTATACTTTTTCAGTATTTTATAAAAAATTTTTAAGACTGAGTATGTAGGTGTTGCATGTGTGTGTGTGTGTGTGTGTGTGTGAGAGAGAGAGACAGACAGACAGACAAACAGACAGAGACAGAGACAGAGAGACAGACACAGAGACAGAGAGAGAGAACCAACTTTATAACTGGACAAGGATGCCTGACTTGGGCTGTGAATCTTAGGGAATCTGTATTTTAGAGTGCCTTTCTTAAAATTCTTTAAGTGCCCTATGGGGAGGGGGGATCAAAGTGAGGCTGGCAATGCTATCAAGTTATGGTGTCAACTTTAAAAAGAGACCTTACCTCCATTTCTCTCTTTCTCTGACTATCTCTTATATAGGGAAGAGCAATGCTCTGAGGAGATCTGGATTACACTTATAGGGTCATTTCAGAGATTCATATACAGGTTCTGGTTCTAGGAGGGTGGTCTGGAAAATAGATTATTGTCACTGGTCAGAATAATATTTCTTTCATGGGATTGTATGAGGTTAAGCTGTTAAAAATGGTGCTGACATGACAATCTTGGATGAATTAAATTATTTATGTAAATAAGGTTCCTATCAAAAATAGTTGTTCAGGGCCCCATACCCTTTAGTGGCAGCCCTGATATGTGAAATTATCAATGGTTAAAAGAGAAGGCTTATGTGATAAGGGATATTTGAGTGAGATCAGAAAGAAATGATGGAGTAGGCTATGCTAATATCTGGAGAAAAGTGTTTCAGGCAGGAGATAAAACCAATGCAAAGACTCTGAGACAGGAGAATCTTGGTGTATTTGAATAAATGCAAAGAAGCTGGCATAGCTGAGAAAAATTAATGAAGGAAAGGGTAGTAGATGAGGACTGATAAGCACAGGAGGGGGACAAAGCAAGTAGTGTCTTGCAGATTATTGTAAAAATTTTGTCTCTTACTCTGAGGGAGCAGGAAAGAAATTTGAGGGTTTTAAGCAGAGAGTAACATAATCTGACAAATTTTAAAAGAGGCTTTGGGCTAAGGTAGTAAGAGGCCTAAGGTAGAAACAAAGAAAATCTATTGCAATAATTCGTGTAAAAAAGGATAATGGCCTGGAGTTGGGTGATCATGATAGAGATGATGAGAAATTATCAGATTCTAATATTCATAAAAGTAAAGCCAACATTATTTGACTTTAGATGACTGAATGTGAACATGAAAGAAAGAGATATACCAAGACTGATGTGAGCAACTGATAGGGTCAACTTCTCATTTATGGAGATAAGGACTACTGAAATAGGGGCAATTTTGTAGAAAAGTTATCAAAAGTTTGCCAGAGAACATATTGGATCTGAGATACCAATTAGATGTTTACCTGGAGATGTAGAATAGGCAACTACGTACAAAACACTGGGGAAGCATCATTATAGACTCAATATTGGTTGCTAAAGAAACACAAGCCACTGTGTGAGATTACCTGGGAATGGGCATGGATAGGGAAGAGAAGGAGTCTGAAAACTGAGCCGTGAGTTTATGAGACTACACAGGAAGTCAGCATAGAGAGGAAAGACATCCAGGGGCTGAGCCATGACTAACTAAGATGACCTAAGGAGTGGACACAAGTGGAAAGTAGGCCCAAGAATTAACCATGAGCCAAACAGAAATGGGAGGTAGGAAAAACAAAGCATAAAAAAGAAAGAAAACAAAAAAATGGAGTGGTGAAGAAGAGAACATTATGAGTGATGTCCTGGAACCCATTGAGAATACTATTTCAAGTGTCATCCTCCCGAAGAGACCTGAAGACTAACATCAAATTTAGCAAAGTTGTGATCCTGTATGACCTTGAGAAGCTCACCTTGGGCATCGCAATAAGAACAAAAGCCTGCTTGGAGTAGGTTCATGATAGAATTGAGAGAAGAAGACGAAGTAAAGGAGCAAGTACAGACATTCTTTTTGAGAGATTTTAACAGGAAGCAAAAAAATGTGGCAGTATTTTGAAGGTGTTATAAGTAAAAAATTTTCTTTTTTCAGGTTCACACATATAAGATCATATTTGTGTAATGATAGGAAAAAAGTTTATTTTTCCTCTTCAGAACCTAATAAGCTAACTAAATGTCAGTAGTACCAAGACAATGGGCAAGGATGAGAGCAGATCAAGGGGAAAGAGGACAGAGAAACATCAAGAGAAAAGGGTACGTATCTTGTTTATTTCAAAATTGCTATCCTTCTAGGCAAAGTACATATCCCATGAGATCTAGAGGCCCAAAGCAGTGCTAGGGACTGTAGGAGCTGGCTTTGAGGTATTGTGCTCTAGCAATTCCCACGTTTGTGTTTCTCTGTGCATATTTCAAATGTACAGAGAAAATTATTGAGTCAGCTTCAATCCAGTGTCCTCCTCTGGACCAATATATTCTGACCAGTGGGGTAGGGCTACATGGTATAGACAAGGGTATCTGGGGGTGTTTACAGCGAAGAACAACGTGGGAAGTGAGGCAGCCTCTCTAGATGGTAATTATCCATACCGTGTATTCTGCCTCCTTGAATCTCAGGCTTCATGTTAATCACCCTCTTGAATCCTAATATAAAACATTCATTCCCTCGGAGAATTTGCACATATATTTTAATTTTAATGGTTACTAGTTACATTTACCTCAGTTCATAAAATTAGAGAGAAGTTGATATTTTCCCCTTTCCTAGATAACCCATTATTATCAAGTTTCTCACAGTGAAGGAATGAGGAGAAATGCCCCAGGTGAGAACATTTCTATTAGCAAAAGTAATTATGACAGATACAATAACTTTAAACTGTACACTGATTTATAGTTTACAAAGTACACTTTCATTCTCATTACCTCAAGCCTCACAAAATATTTGTGGGTCATGTTTCTATAGCAGGCACTTGGTTTCCTAAATAGCACTAATTCCTTCCTTCTGATTCTCAGATACCTAATTTCATTCAGGTGTGTGGCAGTGGTGCTCTGGGCCTCAGAGAATAAACTCTGCCCATTCGAATCAGTCATGTTGATCCCCTTCATCTTCACCTTAAATAGATCTAGGAAAGATGAGTGATGGGATCCAGTTCTGGCCAGTGAAACATAAGGAAGGTTTTGAGGAACTATTTTCCTTCCTGATAATGCAAAACTAATGGAGATGCAGATCATCTCTCCACATTTTTTTTGCTTGGGACACCACTGTATGAAAATTGAATTTTTAGAGCTGGTACAGTCACATTATGACCACTGAGGAGACTTTTCTAACACCCTGAAGATGGCAGAGCTGAAAGGTGGGAGGACTCTGTGTTGATATCAACAAATTACCGAGTTCAACAACTCTGGAATTATCTACTTCATGACTTCTGGTTAAATGAGACAATAAATTATTATTTAAGCAATCTTTAGTATTCTATTATTGACTGTTGAAGGCTTTCCCCTTGATACCTTTTGTAAATAAGGATACTGAGGATAAGTGAGATTAAGTGACATGCCCAGTGTGGTTCACCTGATGGCTGGTGTTTTCTTAATTTAAATTCAGATCTTTGGATAATACACATCTCTTTTCAGAATCCAGTGACCTTTTTATGAAGTCACAACAGCTTTCCAGCTTGGTTAATATTTGATTTTAGATAAGCTTCTCATTTATTTTTAAATGCCATCTCTACCCTGACCATCTGCTATAATGACTTGCAGATGCTCAGCAAGCATGAAAACTTATATAAATTTCATGTGTGGAACTTAAACCTCAATTGCTCCCACCACAATCACCAAGACACTCATACCCACACACCATAATCATCATTACCCAACACTGGGACCCTCTCTGAACCCTGGTACAGTTTTAGAATCCCTGGTAGTTCAGGCAATCACTACCAACCTCTCTTTCTGAACTGATATGCCGAAATTTGATTCACTTCACATTAAAGCCTATCTCAAACACACACCTAATAGAAAAGATATAAAGTGCCAGAAGCATTCCCTGGGGAGTGAAAGAGACAATGTGTGGAAGCGACTGGTGTTACAGGTAGCCTAAGTTCTGGTTCTGCATCTGCTAGTCCACAAATGTATTTTTAGGCAAGTCACTACATTTTCTCATTAGTCAAATGTGGACTAGGTTATGTTTTTCACAGTTTGCCTAGTGGTTCTGTAAATTTAGGCTTATTTTTATTAAGCATTCATGTAACAAATCATAATTAAGAGCCTATTGTATGACAGGTACCATTTATATACTGTAGGATATACTATGGCAGAAAAATACTCAGGAGCAAAGCAATTCTATTGAAGAACAAAAACCAAGAAGGGAATATAAGACCTAGGTGAATACAGATATGATAGAGCCTGACCCAGGCGGTTGGAAGAACGTGTACAAAGTATGAAAGAGAAGCCCTTCATAGTACCCACATCAATGGCACCTAGACAGCTTCTCTGTTCCCTTACCCTCTGGTCTCAGCACAAGTAGCTAAAAAAGTCATTGTTACTCTTGAATTAAAGTGTCAACAATTCCAGAACTTAAATTAAGTATTATTATGTAATGAAAAATAACAATCACTATTAAAACAATAACAACTGAGACCCTGCAGCCACCTTTTGACATGGAGTAGAATATCTGCTCTGGAAACTGCCAAATATAGGTCACCAAAACTTCTCAATTCTGCCATAACAAGAAAGAGACTATTTAACCTGACATTTAGGAATAATTTATACATTTGGGAGGGAGAAAATATCCTTACATATACTAAATCCTCACTAAGATAACTTTACTAAGAATGTTTCAAATGTAAAATGACCCCATAATTTGTTTTTGTTATCATAATAGTTTATTATACTCGAGGGTTTTGTTACCAAAGGAATGATTCCAGGCTTAATTAATTAATTTAATTAATGAAGAATATTTAAAGAAATTTCTGTACTAAAGTCCTACTTAACGCAGGTACTAGTTTGTTGATGCTTCTTATTTTATAGTTCATTTAAAGGAGAGTGAACACTCCACATAAAGATTAAATATGGTAGTAGAAGGAAGTGAGTTGGAAAAGGAATCTGTCTCTCCATTACACTGGGGGACATGACCCCAAGCTGCCACCAGAAGAACCATGTTGTTTTCCAGTTGAGGCTTTATGACGTGCTACTTAAATAATCATAGCTGCTTTCACTGACCAGCGTAAGAAGCAGCTTTTAAAAGGAATGTTGACTCAGAAAGAGGGAAAGAAATGAGTTAATAATGGGTTAAATACTGATGTGGAGAGTAAACGTATGCTATTTTTACGAAAACTAGAATGCTGTATTCGCTTTTCAGTATCTCCACTTTTACCCTAGTCAATGCTGCATTTCATGCTTCTTAATGAGGAGTTTTCTTTAAAGGTAAAGTGCTTTGAACTGGCTCTGTTCCTTTTCAGCTCAGCTGGAGTAGCCCCCACTTCCATTGTCTCCTGATCACTAGGTCAGCTCGGAAGATAGGACATTAGGGCAAATTAGGGCACTCTGCTTGGTGGAAGCCAAAACCTCCAATGAAGAATGTGTTTCCTTCACTGAATACATCCTGCTGTGTTGCTCAGCTAGTGTAATTGCACATCTATATGCCCTCACTTTTTCTCTGTGAAGAGATACAATGGCTATCCATACAAAACAGTCCTAGAATCAATATGCAAGAAATAAAAAGAGCAAGCAAGATGAATTTGCCTGAAGGCTAGAACAAAATAGAAATACTCAGTGAAGGTGCTTGCTTCTACATCAGCCTTTTATTCAGAAGCAAATAAACTCCTCACATTCTTACCTGTGGTAACTTAAGCCTTTTTTGTGCTTCAAGGTATCAAAAAAGAACAACCAGAGATGAAAATGTGTGAGAGAAATAAAAACAAAGGAATGAGAAAACAGTTTCAGGAAACTACAGCAAGGGAAATAGACAGGAATGAAAGAACTCTTTTATAGAGATGGGGAGAGTCGTTTTAAAAAGCAGAAGTTTTTTTTTTATCTTTCTTCATTATCCTAAGTGGAAAGCTCCTGTTTCTCAGTATGTGCATGAACACACATGTGTGCACCACACACAGGAACATACCAAATTGACCCAATTTTGTTGTCTGCAGCATTTTAAACTTTGAATGAGGTGCTTGCTTAATCTAGTAGTTCACTAATGTGGATTAGCATAATCAAGCTCTCCTTATGCACAGAGAACCTAAAAAAGAAAAAAAAAACATTTATTTCTAAATTGGGAGAAGATAGTGCTATGAGGTCAAAAATAAACATTTCTTTGCCTGTATGAGGACTTGTGGGGCAGTAGGAAGGATGTGTTAACTGTAGTTTTTCTAGACCTAGGATATCATGAAAGGCGTATTCAACTCAATTAATTCTTAAATGTAGGAACCGTGTATTTCAGTTATCTGTATTTTCTGACACTTCCCAAGACAGATATGGAAACATTTTAGATGCTTGGTATTTATTGATTGATTTATTTATTGATTAGAAAGTCCCTGTCTCAGGCCTTGCTTAAAGAGCTATAATTCTTTAAAGCAAGAATGTTGCTGCTATGTATACTAAAGCCAATGGACCTCTTTAGTCCCATCTTACTTGATTTCTCTGTAGTATTTGACATGATAGGATATCTAGTTTCTAAAAACATGAGCTCTAGAGAGAGATTGCCTGGTTTAAATCCCAGATCCTACACCTATAAACTATGTAAACTTGGGTAATTTATATAATTTCTACAATCCCTATTTTATCCCTTTGGAAAATGTGATAATAGCATCACTCCCAGAAAGTAAATGAGATGAGTAAAAAGAACATTTTGTGTAACATACCAAGAACTCAAAAATTTATGATTACTAATCAAATTTCAAATAACCTTCCCTTGATCTTTATAATAACTTTCTCTTGGATATGACTGGGCTCCATCTCAGGCTTTCTTTTCCATTCCTCCCATACTCCCTTTAGACAAACTCCCAAACTTCATGGCTTTAATTCTATCCATATGCTAATGATTTGTAAATAAAGAGTGCTCTTTGTCTCAGTGAAGTGAAAATTTGGAAAACTGGTTTCTTCTTCTATCAGTCACAGAACATTTAACTAGATGCCTAAATTTGTATCTATATATTGAACTGTAATACATTCTAATGCTGTGCCCAAATAACACCTATATCATTTTTAAAGTTTTAAAAAGTGAAGTTTATAATAAAAAACAGCTCTCTTCTACTCCTATTCTAACATTTGTCCCAGAAATTGCCACTTTTACTATTTAGGTTGTTGCATTCATTGATTTTAATCACTATGTATTGACTTCCTGCTCTGATAAATGAAGATTTAGTCATATAGACACTTCACTTTCTCTCTGCTTCCTCATAGAACTATGAACTATCATTAATTAAATAACAAGTATTTACATAATTTTTACTGTAATAGATACTGTTTGTTGCAACATTAAGTAGTGTTGTATGATTACATTCCCTCACAATTTTTATCATTTTGCTTTATAGCGTTTTGGTGATTTGGTGGTGGGGATTTCTAATTGCTTTTTTCACATTTGTTGAGATATATTAGACTGATAACATTATGTAATTTAAGATATAAAACATGATGATTTGATATCATGTAAACAATATGTAAAACGATTAACACAACAAGGTTAGTTAACTCATCCATCATGTCACCTAAATAACTGCCTTTCATGACCTGGTCTGGGCCATGAAAGATTCTCAGGAATAGTGCAGAATTTCTTGTCACATTTTTCCTAGAGATCACTCTTCTCAGGCCACTTATCCCTCTGCATTATCCTGATTTACTTAAATGATTGGTGAACCTCAGTTTTATTCATATGTTAAATGATATGATAGCACCCTAGTGCAAGATTTTAGTTTCTAATACTATCTCTAATAAAAGAAATCAGGCTTCATGGGAAAATGTCTTATCCATGGCTGGGAAAGTGAATGTACAAGATAAATACTCTGTAGTGCCAGAGAGTAAGAAAGTTCTCAAAAAAAAATTTACACAATGAATATATGTCAAAGGGATATAGGAGTCAACTGAAAGAACTCCCAATGGCCAGAGGTGGAATATTTTGAACAGTGAAATAAATAACTCAGTATTGGATTCTAATATGAAGTATAAAGTAAACACCCATGAGTCTACACTATATAAAATAAATGCTTGAATTAATAAATAAGTAGGGGAAGAGACAAATCTCCTAGGTAAAAGAATTGAAAATAATCAATATATATACTCTATATCCAAGGAATTGAAGTGTGGGCTGTGCATAATGACTTTTTCCAAAGAAGACAGTATACAAAGAGGAAAAAAGAGTAACTTTATATTCATGTAATCTGAGTGGTGTTACCTCAAAGATCATCAAGGTTAACATCACCAATTGTAAATCATGTTGATAGCTCATATACTTAATAAGATGTGATGATAATGGCACTTTTTTTCTGTAGTCATTCTTCAAAAACTACACAGCCCCAGTCTAATCAAAAGAATAACATTTGACAAATCCCAGTTGAAGAGCATTCTACAAAATACCTGACTTGTCTACCTTGTAATCCAAGGCCCAGCCCCTTACTTAAGTTCACCCCCTCCTTCCTTAGGATATAAATCCACCAAACATATCAATGTCATATTCTAATTTTTCTCAACTCAGGGACAAGGAAAAGAGGTTAACCCATTTTTTTTTTTCTATAAGATAGCTAAGGCTTTAGTTTAGCACCAAAGTTACTTTTTCAGCAAAGTTACTTTTAAAACCCACATAATGATATAGGTGTTTTTCTACCCTTCAGTTTTAGAACATTGTTAAGATGAAATTAAGCATAACTAGTAATTCTTAATGAAAAGATGGGGCAAGTCTTCACCCTCAAGTTCAAGAGGGTTCAAAATCTTCTGAGTGTCATTTACTAAATTAAACATTCTGTTTACTAAAATGTTTATGTATTTCCTTGAGGGTACACCTCAACTTTCCTACCTTAGAAAATAATCACTGACTTTTTGTTAGCCATGGTTAATGGTGTTGCATAGTACCCCTCAGATGATGTTACCCATGAACAGGAAATACAAACAAGTGGCTGTAGAGTAAGAATCCCTGTGATCATATGCAAAAAGTTTAATACCATAAATGTATAAAAACACTTGCTTTTATTATTAGTAAAATGGAATTATAATGTGTAACTTATAAGATACTCTGTTCAGTCATGCAATGAATATGGAGTGTCTTAAATATAAAAGATCAATATATTTAATTATTATTATTAACATTTTAAGTAAAAAAATAAAAACCCACAAATATAAACATATTATATAATTCAGCTCAACAAATAATTACCAAATAACTATCATGTCCTGATGGATATATGGTCAATAAGATATTACTCAAGTTTCTTATAGTAAACAGTTAATACAGCCTAACTTCTAGCCAGATAAACATCATCTCATTTTAAATGCCCTTTGATATCAGTTACTTTTACCTAGTATATCATGTTTTATTTTCAACAAAACTTAAAAGGCATACTGCTATGGTCTGAGTGTTTGATTAAAGTCCTAATGTCCAATATGATGAAATTAGGAAATGGGGCCTTAGGGAAGTGGTTAGGTTAGGAAGGTGAAACCCTTATGAATGAGATTAGTGTTTTGTTTGTTTATTTGTTTGTTTTTTTTATAAAAGAGACCCCCACAGAGCTCCTTAAGCCCTTCAATCATGTGAAAACTGTGAGAAGTATAGTCTGCAACCCAAAAAAGGACCTTCACCAAATCCAACCATGTTGGCATCCTGATTTTTGAACTCCCAGCCTAAAGAACTATGGAGAAATAAAGTTTATACCTGGTGAGTAGTATTTTGTTACAGCAGCCCAAATGGACTAAGACACATACAAAAGGCCAAGTATAGAGAGCAAGTATTAGATTCAGATTCAGATACAACAGAGATATTGAAATTATCAGACCAAGAATTTAAAATAACTATGATTATTATGACAAAGTCTGTAATATAAAAAAGTAGACATCATAAAAAAATAGATTGTTAATATGAATGGACAGACATAAATTCTAAAAAAGAATAAAAGAAAATGTTAATAATAGAAAAAACACTGTAACATAAATAAAAAAAATCTGGTGGGCTGATAAATAAAGTGGACATGGACAACAAAAAAATCAATGAGCTTGAAGATAGATCAATAGAAATTCTCCGAATAAAATGCAAAGAGAAACAAAGAACAAAGAAGAAGGAAAAGGATGAGAAGAAGGAGGAAACACAAAACATCTAAGAGAACTGTTGGCCAATTATAAAAAATATAATATATTCGTAATGGGAATACCAAGAGGAGAAGAAAGAGAAAAGGATTGAAGATATATTGGAATTATTAACTGAGACTTTTCCAAAATTAATGACACATACAAAACTATAGATCTAGGAAGCTAAAAGAACACTAAGCAAGATAAATACTAAAAATCTTACACCTAGGTGAATCATATTCAAGCTGCAGAATATCACAGACAATGAGAAAATCTTGAAAGAACCTGGAGGGGTGGGCAGAGGATATCTTGCCCACAGAGGAAGGAGGTTAAGAATTATACCAGACTTCCTTTCAAGAATTATGTAAATTATGTAAATACATAAAGTGTTGCGAGAAAATTGCAACAATGTAGAATGTTGTATCTAGTGAAGTTATTCTTCCAAAGCGAAGGAGAAATAAAGATCTCAGACAAATAAAAATTGAGGGAATGTGAGACTGATAGAACTGCCTTTCAAAAAATGTTACAAGTTTTTCTGAGAGAAAGAAAATGACATTGGTCAAAAACTCAGATATACTTAATATAAGGAAGGCTGTTAGAGAAGAAATAAATAAAGACAAAGTAAAATATTTTATTTTTCTTATTCTTAATCTATCAGGTAGCAGTCCTTAAAATCTGCTATCTCTCCATGATCCATTGATTGAATCAAAGATGTAGTGTTTCAAAGGAGGAACACTAATTTGATATTGGGATGAAGATCACCAATAAAAGAATTATGCCCAGGAACATTATGAATAATGAGCAAAATATTAAAAGGTATGTTATTCTCTAAGCAGTGCTTTCCATTTTTCTGGCATAGCAAATCATGAGTGCATCTTGAGAGAAGAGTAGGGTCTTCTATGACTCTTATTGCTCCTGTAGTACACTGGTAGTGTGTGGTTTTGGTATACTTGAAGACTCTTGGATTCTCACCATGCTGTATTACAAAGGGTTTCAACTTGTAGCCTGCAACATTGCCTCCAAACGAGGCTCTTCTATCCTGTCTTTAAAAGTCTCAAAACCTGGCACTGACTTGGCTTTCTTATGGATGAAAGTCTTTTCAGGCATCTATTTCCAGAATAAGGAAGTTTCATCTATACTGAATATTTGCTCTGGTAAGTCATTTTCTCTACAATTAGCTTAGTTAGAATTTACAAAAATTGTCTTCATATGAGAACTCCAAACTCACCACTCACATTCATATTATGTGACAAATAACAATTATTCAATCATTTAAACTGAGTTAGCAGTAAACCATCATAGTTGGGCTATTTTCTTTCCACATTTCAAACAGACATTTTGCTTTGACCATGATTGTCATGAAGAAATACCACTGGAGAAATACTCTTCTGTATCTGTCTTTAATCCAGGTCATTAGATGTTTCCCCATGTCTGATATAGACCCTTCTCAAATATTTTTTTTTTAGTCTTGTTGCCTTCAATAAAGCAGATTCTTTAACAGCTTCTGTCAACTTATTCTTGTTCTTCAAAATCATAGCTGTGGTAGAATGTAACATGCTTGACTGGTGAGCAATACCTATCACTGATTTTCCACCATCGTAATATTTAACCAATTTTAATTTTGTTTTCAGGTCAGTCACTCAATGGGCCTCTTACTAAAAACACTAGCAGTGGAATTTTTATGCTTAGGGTCATGATAAACAAAACAACATAAAATTAAATCGAGCACAAGAGAAAATGATTTAATCAAGAGATGTGGTAAACACAAGATATAAAAGCTGCTACTAGCATAACACAGCATGCTGTTGTACAATAATTTTTTTAAGTAAAAAGAGTACATTCTAAAATAACAATAAAAAGTATAGTATAGCAAATGCATAAACTAATAACATAGTCATTTATTACTATCATTTAGTATTATGTACTGTACATAATTATATGTGCAATACTTTTAATGGCTGGCAATACAGTAGGGTTATTTATGCTAATATTATCATGAACACATGAAGAATGCATTGTACTATAATATTATGATGGCTACAACATTATTTGGCAATAAGAATTTTTCAGATCTATTGTAATTTTATGGGACTACTGTATTATATGTGGTATACCACATGACTATGAAGTGTAAATGAAATACCAAGAGAAGAGAGAAAAATGAATCATAGGAAATTCTCAATTAAAACTACAGAAGATAGAAAAAGAGTAAAAGTCAACAAAAAATAAAGAAGCAAAGAATAAAGGCAACAAATTTAAAAGGCAGTGAACAAATATAATATTTTAATCCAACACTATCTATGATCACTTTAAATGTCAATGTCCAAATAAGCCAGTTAAGACAGACTGGGAGAGTGGCAAAAACACAAGACACAACTATGTGTTGTCTACCAGAAACACACTTTAACTATAAAAACTCAGATAGGTTACAAGTTAAAGAGTGGAGAAAAATATACCACACTAATAACAAAGAATCAAAATACATAAAGCAAAAACTTATAGAACTTCAAGAAGAAATAGTCAAATCCACTCTTTTTTAGTTTGTATTTTTCAAGAAAAGTTATCACATTTCTGGGTATAGAGTTCTTCATAGTATTTCTTTATTATCTTTTAATATTATTTGTGTTAATAATGATGAAATTACATTTATAAAAGTTCCCTCTTGTGGTGGGCAAGTAGCCTTGTTGTAGGCTTACCAATTTTATTAATCTTTCCAAGAGCCATCTTTGGTTTCATTTATTACCACTACTGTTTTTTTTCTTTTTTAATGTCAGTGATTTCTAATATTTTTTTTTTTCTGCAAGTTTTAGGCTTAATTTTTATTTTTATCTATAATCTCCTAAAGTGAAAACTTCTATTATGATTTTAGACTTTTCTCTTTTTAAATACATGCATTTTATGCTATAAATTTTCCACTAAGTACTGCATTTACTACATCCCCAAAATTTTGATGTGTTTTTGTTTTCATTGAGTTTAAAATATTTTTAAGAGAGTCACATTTTCAAAATGGCAAAAGTGTAAGCTCCAAGACCTAATTCCCATGTAGAAATTTCAAAACACAAGCAGAAACCATCAGAATCAAATTTGTGAAAACTCTGGAAGGCAGTCAAAACCTTGTAGCAAGCACTGAATTGAGAGGGGTTGCTTCAAAATTATAGAAAATTTTAGTAGCAATTTTGCAACTTCTCCCCTCTATGCCCCCCTCCCTTCAATCTTGGCAGTAGTCTTAAAGTGACAACAGTCTTAAAGAAACTAAGGCCATAAAGTGGCAGAGGTTGTAAAGAAGCAAAGGTCTTAAAGCAACTAAGCCTTACAGAGGCAAGAGTTTGTTTCCAATGTGGAAGCATTTCCCTGGTTCTGGAGTAAGTAAGGCAGAACTTAATTGCAAATTATTGTGTATGTGTATATCTATTCTAAAATTCTGGGGGCTACATGAAAGATGATACAAGGTGCTTCTTTCTGTTTTGCCTAACTTGGAAGTCAGGTGAATAAAGTTTAAAAGCATTGTAATCTCAGTTATGTACAATTAGGCACATAGAGCAAAGGATTAGAGCCCAAACATATAATAAAATGTCTATGGAAAAAAACTGGGTAGTGTGTTTCTGGGAAATTAGGGTGTTCAAAAACAATTATATATACTGGCAACCATGTGCACCCCCAGGCAAGACATACACTCAGATAAGACCTGAGAGGACCCTAAACTTTTACCTTGGTTTGATTCCTAGGCCCAGTGAAAGCATTGTCAATGTCAAATGAGAGACCAGACACACAACCTGCAAAGACTGCCATAGCTCTTGGAATTCAGGGAAAAATTTGTTTAAGCACCAAGTAAATATAAAGTAAGATTTAACTAAAATTATCATCAATGAATACATTCCCTGCAATGATAATTTGAAAAAAAAATCAGTGAACAAATAGCCAAAAACTTTTGAAAAAGAACTAAGTCTTAGGACTAACATTTTGCAATTTCCAACTTACTACAAAATTACAGTAATAAAAAGAGTGTGGTAATAGGCTAAGAATAGACATATGGACCAATGGCATAATTGAAAATCTAGAAATAAACCAATATACCTATGGTCAACTGATTTTTGACAAGGATGTCAAATATGTTGAACAGTTTTTAAAAAAAATATTGTTGGAACAACTAAATTTCCACATATAAAACAATGAAATTAGACCTCTATTTCATATTACATACAAACTTACTTCAAAATGGATCAAGTTGATAAGTTGATATAACTTATAAGTTGCTCTAAATACTAAAATCAAAGCTCTCAAAAGAAAACAGAGGTAAATCTTTTGACTTTGATTTGATATTGTTTTCTTAGATCTGACACCAAAAATACAAACACACAAAAAAATAATAAATAAATTAGACTTCATTAAAATTAAAACTTCTGTACATCAAAGGAAATTATACAGAAAGTGAAAATACAGTCTACAGAATGGGAGAAAATAAGTGCAAATCATATATATTTTAATGTATAATATCTAGCATATACCAAAAATTTTCTAAAATTCAAATAGAAAGACAAACATCTTAATTTTAAAATGGGCAAAGGACTTGACATTGAATAAATATCATCCAAAGAAGTTATAAAAATGGCCAATATGCAAATAAATAGTTGATTAATATCCTGAGTCATTAAATAAATATAAATTAAGACCTTGATAAGATGCTACTCTACACCTAATATGATAGTTATAATTAAAACAAAAATGAAAAGGCATGTTGATGAATATGTGAAAAAAAATTGGAACCTTTATATATCACTGGTGGAAGTGTAAAATGATGCAACCACTGTGAAAAACTGTTTGGCAGTTCTTCAAAAAGATAAACAAAAAAAAGGCCATGTGACCTGGCAATCTCATTCATACATATATATGCAAATAATTGAAAATGGACTCAAATACATACTTCTTGATACCATATTCATTGCAGCTTTATTCAGAGTAGCCAAAAAAAGTGAAAACAACCTGTGTCCATTAACACATAAAAGGGTAAACAAAATGTGGTATATACATACAGTGGAATATGATTTACCCATTAACAGGAATAAAGTTCTTTTTATCTATAATAATACATTCTACAACATGGTAAACTTTGAAACCATTATGCTAAGTGAAATAAATCAGTCACAAATGGCAAAAATTGTATATTTCTACTTAAATAAAATATCTAGAATAGGCAAATGCAGAGACAGAAAATACATTAGAGATTCCAGGGGCTTGGAAGAGGAATGCCTACAGAGTTTCTATGTGGAGTGATGGGAAAGATGTGAAGACAGGCAGTGGTAATGGTCCCAGAAAAGCTTGAATGCAATTAATGCCATTAAATTATACCTTAAAGTAGTTAAAATAGCATATTTTGTTATATATATTTTATCACAATAAGACATTTAACAATACATATTTTGGAATTGACTTCTTTGACTCATGTATTATTTGGATGTATATTGATTAATCTCAAAATTGAGAAATTTTGTAGTTATTGTTATGTTTTTAATTATACCTAATTAATTGTGGCCTGAGAAACATACTTTAAAAGATTTCTATGTTTCAAACTTTTTTAAGGTATGTTTTATAGCCCAAAATGTGATTTATCTTGATGAATATTTCATACAGTTTGAGAAAAATGTATATTTGGTTGTTGTTAGAGTGTTATGCAAATGTCAAATAGATAAATGGGATTCTAACTGGGCATGTTAACTGTCTTGACTGATTTCCTGTTTGACCTTTTAATTACTGAAAGAAAGGTATTGACATTTCCAACTATAGTTTTGTCTATTTCTTTCTGTAGTGCTAAGAGTTTTGCCTCATGTGTTATGAACTCTGTTGTTAGGCTTATACACTGTAAAAATTGTTATCTTGCTGAATGGATTTATTTTCATTATGTATTGCTGGCCTTTTGCTCTGATAGTTTTTTTGTTCGTTTTGAGTTCTCCTTAGTTTGAAATTAATATTGAAGCAACAATGTGGTGTTCTTTTGATTAGTGTTAGCATGATATATTCTTTAATTATTATTATTATCATTTTTCTTCTTATTATTATTCTCTTTCACTCATCTGAGTCTTTATAAAGTTAGTTTTTTGGAAACACATTTAATTGGATTTTATTTTTATCTACCCTGACAATTTAGAGATTTTTAACTGGTATATTTAGAACACTGGTGTTTAATGTGATTATTGATATAATTGAATTAGAATCTACCACATTTAAAAAAATTATATTTGTCTCATTATTCTTTGATTTGTTTATTCCTCTTCTTTTACTTCCTTCTCTGGTTTTCATCCTATTTTATGTACTCTTCTACCATATCTATTCTACTTCTTTTAAATAAATTTTAGTGGTTCTTCAGAGTTTCAAATATTTATTTTTAACTAATCTATGTTCACCTTTAACTAATACTATATTATTTTACTTATAATGCTTACATGTTATCTCAGAGTATTCTAAATTTTTCCTTCCATCCCTTATGACATTGCTGTCATTTATTTTACTTACCCTTATTCTGTATTTACTATTATTATTATTTGTTACTATTATTATTACTATTATTACTTTATTACTTTTAACAGTTATATTTAAGGTCAATTAAGAATTAAAAAACAGAACACTTTATTTTCACTCTATTCCTTCTCTGATATTGTTTGTTTCTTTATGTAGATCTAAGTTTCTGACCTACATCATTTCCTTCACCTGAAAACCTTCTTTTAACATTTTTTACAAGGCAGTCCTGCTATTGATAAATTCTTTTGATTTTTATTTGCCTGAAAAAGTCTTTATTTCTTCTTCCATTTTGAAGAATTATCCTCCTTCAATTATTAAAATTATTTTATATATAATTCTATTTATAGAATTCTAGCTTAGAGGGATTTTTAACATTAAAATATTTAAATGCAATGTTTAACTTTATGTTTATTCTGCTTGCATAGTTTCTGATGGAAGGTCTGCTGTAATTCTTAATTTGTCCACTAGAAGTATGATATGCTTTTCTTATCTGTTCAAGAATTTTTCTCTGTCTTTGGTTTTCTGCAATTTGAATAGGATATGCTTAGGTGTAGCCTTTTGGCATTTATTCTGCTTCTTTTTATCTGAGCTTCCCAGATTGTGGTTTGGTGTCTATCATTTAGTTAGAAAAATTCTTATCCATAATTACCTTTGATAATTCTTGTCCTCCATTTTCTCTTTTTTCCCCCTGGTAGTTCAATTAAGTATATGTTTTACATTCATAGTTCTTGGCTGCTTTGATCAGTTTTTTTCTATTTGCATCTTAGTTTGGGAATTTCTATTAACCTATCTTCAAGCTAACTTAGTCTAACTCTGTGACCATTAAAGGAAATATTAATTTCTGTTGCAGCATCTTTTACTCTAGTATTTCCGTTTGATTTTTTAAAAGTTTTTTCTACTTTCTGCTTGTATCACCTATGTGGTCTTACATGTTGCCTACTTTTACCATTTATTAAGGTACCAAGTGACTTTAATATATTAAGATTACTTAATATATTAATCATAGTTATTTTAAATTTCCTATATAATATTTTTACAAATTTTTTATATCTGAGTCAGATTATAATGCTTCTTTGTCTCTTCAGACTGAGCTTTTTGGAGGGGTTTTAGCAAGACCTGTAATTTTGTTGTTATTAAAAGCTGAACATGATATATGAGGTAATAGAATCTTTTGTAAATAGGCCTTTATTGTAATGGTTTTATATAAATATTGCTAGGAGTTGGACTGAGTCTAATGTTTTCAGTAGCTGTAGGTACCACAGCCTTCAAACTATTCTAATGTCCTTGTTTTGTCTCCCATGTCATTCTAGGTCTTTTCTAGGAAATCCCCTTTATATAGAGTTTGCATCTTCCAGATCTTCTAGCTGCCATCCACTGTTACTTTACTGGTGTAGGTGATAACATGTGGAAAAAGAGAATAATTTAAAATATTATGATTTAAGCTCAGTTTTTGGTGGGCCTGTGGTATTCACAGGTGTTTCTTAGACTTCACCTACTAGATAAGACAAAAAGTCTAGAGTGAGCTGGAATCGGGGGAATTCTCTAGTTTTATTTCACAGTGTTACTCTTCCTCTGTTCTGGAATTGATTGGAAGAGATAATACTTAACTTTTCATTGTGAGAATCTGGTTGGCTTACTGAATATTAAACCAAAGAAATGTGAGGAGCCTCTCTCAGACTGTGGGCCACCTGAGTTTCTCATTCTCATGCTAGCCCACACCTTTTATAGTTTAACAAAATTACCATTTTTGTATTCTTAGAAGATTATAACTCTTGTTTCTTCTGCTTTATGTAGGTAGATCTCAGATCTCAGTAAATTTATTTCTATGGATTTTGGAGTAGTAGTTTGAAAGCTCAGTTCTCTAGTAAGCCTCCAAAATATTGTTAGTTATTGATTTTGTTTAGAATTTTTGTTTTAAGGACAAAATTGATATCTTAGAAGGTCTTTGAATATTGAGTCTTCAGCCAGTCTTAAATGTCTGCTTGTATCTTATAAATTTTAAGATTTTAGGAGTTGCCGTCAGCATAGCTTTATTTTTTTCAAACTAGTTCCTAATATTTAGTAATGATTAAAGACTCAACAAAATATATTACTTGTATTTGACAATATTTTTGTTGTTTCTTGAGTTTATTTAATTCATACTATCTATTATGGTGGTCTAATTGTTCCAAGCCTACAAATGGTACAATGGAACTCAACAAGAATTGCACGTAAAACAGATCTCACAACAAATCTGTGTAATGTACACTAGACTAGGGTTTTCCCCTTGAGCACTATTTACATTTGGGCCAGGCAATTCATTTTATGAAGGGTTGTTCTGTGCATTGTATGATATTTAGCAGAATTCCTAGCCTCTACTTACTAGATGTGGTAACCAAATTGTCATAAAATATTACCTGAGAGGGATTATCCAGTTGATAGTCACCATAGTAAACAAACACCAAGATCAAAATACTCCAGAAGTTGAAAATGGACAGACCCAAATGTCAAATCTAAAACTTTAGAATTTCTTGACAATAATGTAAAAAAAAATCTAGGTGATCTTTGGTTATGACTTTTTACTTTTTATTTTTCTTGTTAATTTTTTTAAATTTAGATGTAATTGACATAACATTATATTAGTTTTAGGTGTATAATGTAATAATTTGATATTCCAAACATAATAATATGATCACAACAACAAGTCTCGTTAATATTTGTCACCTTACATAGTTAATAAAATATTCTTATGAGGAGAACTGTGAAGGTCTACTTTCAGCAACTTTCAAATATGCAATATAATATTATTAGTTATAATATGCTGTATGTTACATCCTCATGACTTATTTAATTTATAACTGGAAGTTTGTACCTCTTGACTACTTTTATCCATTTTGCCCTCCTCCCTAGCATTTGACTAACATCAGTCTTTTCTCTGTACATATGAGTTGGTTTTTGTAATTTTTTAAATTCTGTTTTTTAATTTCCACATATAATTGAGATGATAGGTACTTCTTTTTCTCTGTCTTATTTCACTTACCATAATACCTTTGAGGTTCATCCATATTGTTGCAAATGGAAAAATGTTATTCTTTTTTATGGTTGAATAATATTCTATTGTATATATGTATACCGTTTATCTTTATCTTTATTCATTTATGCATCAGTGGACACTTAGGTAGTTTCCATAACTTGGCTCTTATAAATAATGATGCAATAAATATGAAGTGCATATGTCTTTTTGAGTTAAAGCTTTTATTTTTTTACATAAATATTCAAATATGAAATAGTTAAATTATGATAGTTCTATTTTTAGTTTGTTGAAAAACTGGTTTCCATAGTAGCTGCACCAATTTACATTTCCACCAACAGTGCACAAGGGTGTTTTTCTCTACATTCTCATTAATATTTTTTATTTCTTGTCTTCCTGAGAATATCCATTCTAATAAGTGTGAGGTGATATTTCATTGTGGTTTTGATTTGTAATTCCATGATGATTAGTGATGTCGAAAATCTTTTTATGTACCTATTGGCCAGGTGACATCAAACACACAATCCATGAAAGAAAAAGTTGATCATTTGGATTTTATTAAAATAAAAACAAAAAGACTCAGAGGAGGACATTGTAAGAGGATGAAAAGACAGGTGGATGAAAAGACAAGAGGATAAAAAGACAAGTGAAAATATTTGTAAAACAAATTTCTAATATATCACTCTCCTTGGTATTTACTCAAATGAGTTGAAAACTTATGTCCATATAAAACTTGTACATAAATGTTCATTGCAGGTTTATTCATAATATCTTAACACTGGAATAACCAAGATGTATTTCAATAGGTAAATGGATAAACAAACTGTGGCATATACAAATAACAAAATATAATTTAATAACAAAAAGAAATAAGCTATGAAGACATAAAAAGACATAAAGAAACCAGAAATGCATATTTCTTTAGGAAAGAAGCCAGTCTGAAACAGCTACATATATTTGATTTCAACTATATGACATTCCGGAAAAGATAAAACTATGTAGACAGTAAAATGTTTAGTGGTTGCTGAGGTTTTCAGAAGGAAGGGAGGAGGCATGAATAGATAAGAGTATAGAGTATTTTTAGGGCAGTGAAACTATTCTATGTGATGCTGTAAAGCCAGATATACTACATTATGCATCTGTCAAAACCCATAGAACATACAACACAGTAAACCCTAATGTAAACTATGTATTTTAGTTAATAATAATATGTCATTATTTATTCATCAGTTGTAATAAATGTACCCAACTAATGGCACATATTAAAAATAGGAGATTTTGTTCTGGTACATAAGTTTAACTAAAAATTATTTTTTTTAATCTATAAATAAAGGAAATGCTATAGTAAGCTCGTCTTAGCTTAAATGATTGTGAAAGCATCACATAACCTCATGACTTTGCTCACTGATTAAGACAACTAGAGTGTGTCCATATGAAAATTTTAATTTGTTGTTATTAGCTTTTGTTTTCTAAAAATTTTCAACAGTAATGACATTTTCTATTTAAAAGAGGGTTTTATTTTAAAATATATACTCTGTGAGACCTCAAACTAGGACAACTCTTTCTCCCTAGAATATCAAAAAATATTCACTCTGGTATGAGACTTAGAAGAGACCAGGAAACCCTCCCCCATATTCTCTTTTCCTTCCTGCTAGCTGGATGCAGAAGTCCAAAGGCGTAGCCATGATACAGAGGGTAACCTGAATGCTTAAAAGAGAAGCAGCTGATACTCAGATCACTAGCCTTTGGTGGTCAGAAATAAAATTCTACTGATTTGAGCCATTAGTATTTTGAGTCTTTTCATTAGAACCAGCTAGCCTATCTTAAATGATAATAGCAGTATGGGGTGATCAAGATTCCAGTATTCAAAAAGTAAAGTAAAACAGTGGAGACTGTTGAAGGGAGATTAGTGACATTTTATAATTGTTGAATTAGGAACAAACGTTAAACAGTGGATATTTTTCTGGGACTTCTGATCCTGTTATATTTGAAGTTTCTATCCAGCAAAAGTTTGTGTTCAGAGTTTAAAATGAAAAATAGTTACGAGGCAGTACACTGAAATGCATGCTGTTCTGAGACCTAATTATTTCCAAATATTGGTTCAGTCTCGTTCAATTTTCTCATTCACACAGAAGCTTACCTTCTCTCCTGCCCAAACTTCCCATCAAATAACACTTGCTTTAGTTCAGTACTTATAATTAATGTTATCTCAGAATTTCTTTGGGTAGCTTAGTCTATGGCTCAAATATTCTTTTTACTGATATACAGTTAACTTAAGGAAATTATAGGCCAATGCCTGTGGTCACATATCCATTTTATTGAGCAGCTGTTGCCTGGCCTGAGAAACTAATACAAGATTATATTGAAGTGGAACTTAAATGAAAGACTACCTGTCTCTGTGGTTTCTGTAAACATTTTTTTTCCATAAGCATATTATCTGAGATAGTCTTACATTCTTTCTTTTGTTCAACACTAAGAGAATTTAATGTTTGTCATGATGGAAGTTTATTTGCTATCTCTCATGGGTTTAGATATTTAGATTAACTGAAAATAAGTAAACATAAATAAACATAAAATAGATGGCTTACTAATTTTTTCAAAATCTAACAAGTTAAATAACATTTTTGTTTGAACAGTTAAAATGTTTCCATACATATGCAGTAGAAAATATGGCATTTAAACTTTTGATAGAAATAAATTCATATGGAACTATTAAGATTTGTTTCCAAAATAACCAATTTGCTTCAGTGACCTCATGAATGCATGGCTTTGGCTTCTATCTATCTCCTGTAGAATAAGTCTATTATTTTTAACTACTATGAGTTTTATTTAGGTGATGAGAGTAGTTACTCTGGCTACCATTATATGTGATTTCCTATTTATTCTAGTATTTTTGTTACTTTATTGTAGTATCAAAACATTTCTCAAGAAATGGTTCAGAGAAGAGTAATAACATCTTTAATATATATCTACCCATTAGTTAACAAATATTTATTGAGAATCTATTATGACATGAACAGGATGGGAATGTTCCAAGATGACTATAGTCTACTTAGCTATTTAGGCAGAACTAGATTTAATATGTTAATTAGATGCTTGTGACATCGTTGAAATGGCTAAAGTGCAGGGCCCCAGAGAGAGCCTCCAGAATTTACTACTAGAAAAGTATCCCCAGACTGCTTTGCTAATTGAGCCTCCACTTCTGCCACAAGCAAGGAGCTGAGGATTATGAGCTGCTGTGGCAGATACTGCCTCCAGAATTATACCACCTTACCTGAACTTCTGGTATGGGTCTAGAGCCAGTTGAACTGTTAGTGATGCACTCAGTGGGCACTTTTATTAGTTCTGAATTGAAGTCCCTGTGTAAGTACATCTTGCTGGGAGAACCCAAGACCTATCCAAAAAGTTAGCAAACAAGGACGTATGAGATATGTAGCTATTAGTTTTGAAGCCTTTGCAGAACAGTAAGGCATACTTGATAGTTGAAACATGTTGAACAAGTTAACTGTGTATCTACTGCATAGGAATAAAGGTAAATTAACTGTCTATTGAAATATAATTTAACATAAAAAATATAGATGTTATTAAAATTCAAAAGGAGATCAGAGAAAACCAGCCTTAGGGTGATGGCCAGTGAAGATTTCCTGGCAGAAATCATAGCTAAACTCTGGCCATAGAGAACAATAAGTTATCCAGGTGGACGGAATCTTCAACTAATCTCAATTACTCACCAGATGAGCATAGGAGTTAAACAGAATCCAATTTATGTTGGTCTTTATAAGCCAAGTTAAGGAGCTCTTTTCGCTAATGGTACAAAGCACTGAAGTGTTTAAGTAAGGAAATAACATACTCAGTTTTCCATTTTAGAAAGTTTATTTGAAAATAAAATGTACAAAGTAGATTAGACAGGGGCAACACTAGAGGTAGGAAAACAAGTTGATTACATAGTCTTAAAGTATATTCACAGAAGTTATGATGGGATCATCAAATGGATTTGAGAAATAAGCATAATAACCAGTTTTTAGTATTTGATTCTAGGTTAGTTGGGAGAGTAAGAGAGAATATATATAAAACATATAATGTAATATTATATATAATATGCTATAACTATAAAATTATAACATATACTTTAATAAAACTATTATATATTATTTTATAATTATACCATAATTATAGTAAATATTTATATTATGTTATGTTATGCTATAGTATGCTGACTGTGATATATGTGTATATATATATATATATATATATATATATATATATATATATATATGTATGTATATGTATGTATGTATACTTTAGCAAGAGAGTACATGGTAGTGCCATTAACTGAAATAGAAAGCACAGACAAGGTATTTATTTGGCATAATGAGTTTATAACATTCATAGGACATCAGGTAGATGTTCAAGGATAAGTGGAATAGAAAATCAAAAGAACCCTTTGAAATGAACATAGAGATTCGGGAATTATTGTCATAAAGATGGCAGTTGTAGCAATAGAAATGCATGAAATTGAAATTGTGTAGTAGATAGTGCAGAATAAGGAGAGAGCCTAGAATAGAACCCAGAAAAAAATAAAAATATTAAAAAGAATTGGCAAAGATAGAAATTCCTTTAAAAATGAGATTCATGTAACAAAATAAGAAGAAGAGCTGGAATTGTGGTAATAGATATTATTGAAAGGAAATATTTTAAGAAGGAAAGAAATAATCTGAGAGATTTTAAAAAGAATAGTATTTTATGAGTTATCAAAAAGGGAGCTATTGGCAACTTTGGTGAGTTAATGAAAGCAGAAATAGGAGTGCAGAAAGTTGAGACATGAATGAGAAGAGAACATAGAAATTTTAAATAATTTTTTCAAGACATATGAGAAAAGAATTATAGAAGTTAGGAGAGAAAGGGTGCATATGTGTCATATTATGTTAAATTTAAAAAGAGTCGAGCATTTAAGTTTATTGCAAATTAGCCAATAGAAGGTGATAGATTGAAATTAAAGAGGAAGATCTATTCTCTGTGTCAGTTCTCACATATAAAGAGTTTAGGAGGTGTTGCTCTTATCCTTACAATAAAAAAAGAGTTGAACAAACTGGAAAGTAATAGCTTTTCTTGGACCTAACGTAATGTTGAAATTGCAGGGCCAACTGCCACCCCCAAATCCGGAGACATGGGTAAATTCAGAATCACAGCCAAGTTCTACTTACTTGGATCAAAAACTACTTGAGCCATCATCTGGCAAGAACACTTAAATGGTAGTTTTGATAAATTGTGGAGACTGAACATGGACTAAGAAAGTAATAAATTCATGTGGCCTCAATATTAGATAGCTCCCAATCTTATGTGGGTTTTATCATCAGAAACCCCACAGATTTTCATGGTGAAGAGCTAAGCAGGATTCCCTCCAGTCTGGGTAGGGGTGAGAATAACCATGAAATGCTTCAACAGTGATCTCCTTAACAAATACCCACTCAAGGCAAAAAGACCTCCATAGAACTTCTGTCCAGGGCTAAGAGAGGTGGTGATTTTTCAGACTCCAGATCTCTCCTGTCTCACCTAAGGGGAAAAGCTAAAATTGACACTTGTGAAAGTCACAGACCAACTAAAAGCTGAGACTTAATCATACTACTATAGAATACTTCCCCACATTTCACCACATCAACAAGTCTTCAGTATAAGAGTAGATAATAGTTTAAAGAGTTGCAAGATACAAAATCAAGCTAGGAGTTCTTAGGGAAGCCTGAAAAATAACAACAGAGATGAAAACAAAGATAACAATGTAATCTGAAAACTATGGCATCTACACCTACAAGAAACATTAAACACAGCCCAACTACTAGCCTTATTAGCATAAAACCTCGTAATAAAGACCTGTTTATCTCCATTTCTATTATCTGGCATTTAACAAAAAATTGAAAGTCATGCTAATAAACAAGAAAAAAGTAGTCCTAAAGAAAAAAACAAGCCTCAGAACCAGACTTAGATATGAAACACATTTTGAAATTATCACATGGAGTTGAAAATAACTATGATTAGTATGTTAAGATCTTCAATGGAAAAAATAGATAACATACAAGAACAGATGGACAACATAAGGAGTCAGATAGAAATTCTAGAAATTAATGAAAAAATCTTGAAAATAGGTCAATAGGAACATCCCAAATGAGATGCAAAGAGAGAAAAAAAAGAATAACTAAAAAGAGAACAAAGCATCTAAGAACTTCAAAAACTCATACATAACCATAATACCAGAAGGAGATGAATAAAAGTAAGGAAGAAAATAAATATTTGAAATAATAATGGCCAAGAATTTGTCAAAAACAATGACAGCCGCAAAACCAGCGATTGAAGAATCACAGATAATGTCAAGCAAAATAAACACCAAAAAGAAGTGTTGGAGAGTAAATAGAATGAGATTTCTAGATATGGTAGTCAATTGTGAGGGAAGTCCTAGATGTGAACATAGGGTCAGTTCTCACTTTTTTTAATGTTGCAGGAAAGGAACGATATGGAACCAGAAGCTATGCTCAGTGTTTAAAAAGTCCAGATAATATCAGTCTGAGATTTTCTCTTTCTCTTTTTGCCTCTTTCTGCTCTACCTCCTCCTCTTTCTTCTTCTTTGATAATATAGAAATAATTTCTGACTATATGATCAAGTTTATGAGAGAGAAGGATTTATAAATTTGTTGAGTATTGAGGCTCCATTTGAAGGAGAAAGCTGTGAATGCCTTTGCTGGTGCTCAGAGGTCTGTCTGCAGTTGACATAAAGAAACCAGACTTCAGGATTCATTAAAGGAGTCTTGGGCAGTCGAACAGCCCATGTAATGGAAGAAACTCAACATGAAACTCCCTCTTCATCTCCCACCTCCACCAGCCCTGACCCCAGTTTTGCTTTTCTCTACCTTAACATGTGGAGAAATCCCCTCATAGTATTTATTTATTCTTGTCATATAACACATTTTACAGGATCAACTTACTTATGTCTTTTTGGTGATGTAAAAATAAGAAAATGTATAAATCCTATGCATAATTTACAATAATAATTACATGACTTGTATACCTTATTTATCTCTCCTTTCATATTATAAGTGTTGTGATTATGTGTAATCTGTGGAGGGATATGGAAATATTATTTCATGTGCTGTTGCCTGCTCTCTCATTGTGTGAGCAATCCTCTAACATTTGGTAGCCAAATTGAAAGAACCAACGCAGTAAAGATCAGAGAAAAAAAAGACTACATTTATGCTTAGTGTCTAAGTTCAAAATAGAACATAGTGTCAGTTAAGATTTGAAACACAATGCATACAGGTAGGATAGGCACTCTTGCAGACATATACACAAAAATTAAAACAGATTCACCACTGAATAAATCATATTGGGAAGGAAAAAAGAGCATTTGGGGGAGAACAATAAATTTGGATGAAGTAGGGGGCAGATATTCTCTTCCATACGCATATCTTGAAATGAGATGAAGGTCAGCAGCAAAATGGAGTGCTCCTTGCTAATCTGGAGAACCTAGGAGCTCAGGGGACTTACAATCTAATTTGAACGTAGCAGCCTCACAAATGCAATATCCCATGCCACCAGGGTATAGAGCACCAAAGTCTCTGAGCATGCCCTGGCTCCTTGTTGGAATGGGAGATCTATAAATTACCTTGGGGCCTCAGCAGGGACCTGAAGTCAGCTAAGAGAGAAAAAATGTCTTACCAGGAAGTCACCAAGTAGGAACAAAAGAAAATGCATCAAAAAGCTGTGGTGTGAATCACCTGTCAGGGATAGAGGAGAAAAACCCATTGCAACTTGAAATACAAATGCTCCTCAACTTACAAGGGGGTTGCATCTCAATAAATCCATGATAAATTGAAACTGAAAATATCATATGATGGTAATGTATTTAAAACATCTACTGAACATCACAGCTTAGCCTAGCCTACTTTCATCATTCTCAGAACACACATTTGCCTGCAGTTGGGCAATAATATGTTCATCTTGTTAACCTAAAAATAGAAGACTTTTAAAAGATAACAGGCAAAATTAGAGATAACAAGCATTTATTTGAGATTAGGATAAGAAATAGCCATTTTAGAAATATTGTTTCAGGCAGAAGCCCAAATAATATTCCAATTAGGAGACACAGTCAATGGGAATTTATGTTTTCTTTAAAAACAGTTCTTTGGGGTACAATGTTGATTTAGGCTCAGTTCAAAGGTTATTTTTCTTGCTTTAACATTCCAAATGTTTGAGGCATAACATTCCAAACAGAGGCAGTTTCTCTGGGATGGCAGCACTAGCTCTATTTTAAAGTGTCTCCATTTATGTTATTATTTACAATCTCAAGACTAATGGCCTTCCTCTTTTTCTCGCCAGAAGCAGAAAACATAAATGGGAATTTTGTAGCCATAATGATATAAGAAATCACAAAATGCAGCATCCAGAAATGCTGGCAGCACAGTACACTGTAGGGTATCAGTCATTTACCCTCATGGTCACATAGCTGAATAAAAGCAGTAGATCACTGCCACTGTACAGCATCATAAGAGAGTATTGTACCACATATCAGTAACCTGGGAAAAGGTCAAAATTCAAAATTTGAAGTATGGTATCTACTGAATGTGTATTGCTTTTGCACCATTATAAAGTTGAAAAATTGTAAATCAAACCATTGTAAGTTAGAGACTGTCTGTATAAACAATGTTGAGGGGATGGTGTAGGAGTGGGGATGGGGGTGGGGGTAGGGTTGGACAGCTTGCCAAGCTCTGCTGGAAGGAGCCAGTTTGCTTCCTGAACTTAGAGTCTAAACTGGAGGGGTGATGAAGCAAGGAGCCTTGCAGGGTACCCACATGAAAAAGCAGACTATCTCTCCATAGTCTTCTTGGGAGTTTAGAAACTATCCAAGAACAAAGGGGTAAAGAAAATTCTGTTATCTCTCTCTCTCATTCTCTCTCTCTTTCTCTCTCTTTTCTTTTCTCTGTCCCTCACCCCCTCTGATTTTTTTTTTTTTTAACAAGCAAGTGTCTAAATTATAGTTTTGAATTGATGGAGGAATCATTAGGTTGGATTGAGAACAAATGTAACATCGATGAAGTTGTCTACCTAGGCTGGGATTTAAAGCCAAATCCTCAATAGAATCAAAGACATAAAATTATAACCTTTCATACCTATGTTTGGGGAGCCGTTGTGACTGTATAATTCACATTAACCAAATAGATTTCTTGACAATAATGTTAAAAGAATTTTGCAGTGAAGATGCATATGCTGACTATATAGATTCTAACATTTTAATGTAATTATTTTATCATATATCTGTATATTTATCAATTATATTCATCTATAAATGTGTCTTAATGCTTGAAGCACTTCAAAGTAAATTTCATGCATTAATATAATTTTCTCAAAATATTTCTTCCAATATCTATATTATTAACTAGAGTTCAAAATTTGTTTGGACTTTTTTTTATGAAAAATATGCATGAAATGAAATGCCAAGCTATTAAGTGTACATTTTCTGAGTTTTTGTAATGCATACACCTCAGTAACTCAAACCCCTAAGATGATCAAACAGGAGTTGACATCCTTTTTCTGTAAAAGTCCAGATATTATATATTTTAAGTTTCATAGGCCACATATAGATCCTGTCACATATTCTTTTTTATTTGTTTGTTTACAAACTTAAAAAAAATTAAAACCCATTCTTAGCTTGTGAGCAACACAAATTAAATTCTGTGGGGCTTGGTTTCTTACTTAGGATGGTATCTAATCATCTTTAATGTCCTTACCACCTCTAAAGACCTCACAATGCCATGAGTACATTACCTACATTTTTTTGTCAGTCTGCCATTTTTGACTGAAAATGTATTCTTCATATTTTTATTCTTTCTTTTTAGATTGTTTCACATTGAACAATTCTAATTTGAAAAATAAACCAATAAGCTACTTGAGGTCCCAGAAGATAATTAGATGAAAGGTAAATGTAATTAGATGAAATGTAAGATTACTTACCAAGAAATGATAATGTTATCTCTGTATTTTTACATAAACATACTGATTTTCCTAATACAAATTATAGTAAAAATAAATAAAAGTAAATAACATTTTTAGTTGCTATAGTTGCCATTTGTGTTAGTTATCTATTGCTATAACAAATCACTACAAACTTAATAATTTGAAAACAGTGTACCCCTACTATTGTAGCATTTCTGTAGGTCAGGAATTTGGATATAATTTGGCTGAGTTCTCTATTTCAGCATCTCCCACAAGACGGCACGCTGCAACTAAGGAAAATCTGCGTCTGGGGTGTCCTATGACAACTAGACATAGGATACACTTCGAAGTTCACTTACATGATTGCTAACAGCATTTTATACTGTTGGTCTGAGGGTCTCAATTCCTAGCTGGCTATATGCCAAAAGCATCCTCTCTTACTGGCTACTTTGGCCTCCAACACTTGGCAACTTGCTTCATCAAAACAAACGAAGGAATGAATCCATTAGAAAAATGTAAGTCTAATTCTTGTAATCTAATCATGTTAGAAATGTCCCCTCAGCACTGAGATAACATATGAGTTAGAAGTAAGAGGGTTCACTGGTACAGTCTTAGAAGCTGCATACCGTACCACTTGATTCTATACTTCCAATGTGTCCAATATATGTTTGTAACTCATTGCCTAGTGAAATGAAAGCTGATAACTTAATTAAATATGATTATACATTAACCATAACATAAACATATACTGTGAAAGACTTTCTTTTATGTATAAATAGGTAAATGTCATTCTCAGGAATTACAAAGGAATATCAAGTGCCTTTCTTTTATTATTTGCCTGCTGGCTTACCACAGTACTGAAAAGCAGTGAGAAGACTATTTTGCTTGTGTCAGGATGCTTTAAGAAAATAGCTACAGGATACAGCAAACATCTTGCTTTCCTTTTCTTTAAAAGGTATGTCTTTCTCAGAAAAGTGTTTTAGAATTTCAAAGTTCTTAAGCTTTTCTTGAAAGTCTTCATTTAATTGTATTGATTTCTTCTCTTCTGTGTTTGTGCAGCCAGTTTCTAAATCAGCTCACTGTGTGATAAATAATGGCTATATAAAAGCACAACCTGAGTGAAAATTTGAAAGTATTATTTTGAAGTGCCTGCAGATCAAATCATAATTAGCCTTTAAAACTATTAGAAGACAGATAAGAGGAAGAATGAATTAGGCCTCAGCAATATTATCTCGCTTAGCAGGTAAAACCCCCTTTATTTCATGAAACTTGACTCTCTTATTAATTCTCTAATTTTGGATGGACAGCTACTCTCCTTGTTCCCTTTCTTCTGCGCATTTTTGCAGCTTTTGCTTTAACGAGAATACGCTTTTATTAATTTGCTTATATCTCCCAGTCCTGGGTACATAGTAGATACATACATATATGTTGTATGGGTAAATAATAAATCTACCCATCTTTGATAGCAAAATCTTTTAATATTTCATATATAAGATACTTAACACTAATGCTTTTCATAGATGCTTTCTAACTACTTTTGTTGCTATGGTACCTTAATTTATAAAAGTGGGATGGCACTAATCACATATCTTTATTCTGATCACATGTAAGTTGCACTGTCGTTCAGTCAAACCTCTTATTTATACAAACTAATCTGACATGGTTTATACATATTAACTTGACGTCATATAATTTATTCATATTCTGCGGAGGGCTTGTCATTGTGTTTGTTAGTATCTTTTAATGGCCTCTGAATTTCTATAAATATGGAGTGTAAACTATAGTAATTTGAAGTCTTAAGAAGACTTGTGTATCTAAAAATTTAACTTTACTTTTTTATTCTAAAAATTAAATGCTGTCTTAAGGACCTAGACTACAGGATGACAGGTACTTAATCTAGCTTCTTCCAGGTAATTCAATCACTTTAGAACTTAAACTTAAGAAATTCAAGGTCTGCTATCATTGTTGCAGGATACTGGGACAGAGAGATGGGACACTGAGGCAATAAGCAGGAAGCAGCGTTTATTGGTGCTGGCACGAGCTCAGCAGATTCACATCCAAAGGCCAAGCCCCAATGGCAGAGGGGTTTTCCCTTTTATACACATCTTATACTTCCTTAAATTCTTTCTATATAAGGAAAGTGTATTTTGATTGGTTGGCAGGCCATAAGGGGAGTGACTGGATGCCGATGGTCTGTGCCACGTCAGCTGTGACACTAAAAAGTTTCTTACCTGTTTTGGGAAGGGAAATAAAAAAACCTTCAACCTTCAACCATTATAGAAAATGGTTAGCTCCATCTCTGCTACCACATTACAACATTGGAGGGACCATTTCAGGAGCCTGGTCACACTAGCCCTCTCCAGCACCCACCAAAACATCCTCCTGCTTCTTCTTTGCAGTAATTGGCATCTATTCTCACTCTTATACACTGTTAACATCCATAGCTCCAATGCAGCCTCAGTTGCTAGGAACTTTCATGTCCTTTTAGTTTTCCTGGGTTCCTGCAATGAATTTATAACTTCACACAGTTTTGGGGTACAGAGACTCTGTGAGTGCTTATCTCCCCCACCCCACCATACACACACACACAGTCATTTCTGTCATGCATTGCTACTCCATTGCTTCAGCCCAGACTGGATAGTGTTTCTCAGAGAGATTTGCCATTTCCCTAATCTATCATTGGAAAGTGTGCTGAAGGTGTGGATTCAGCCATAGATTACCTTGGTGCTTGGTGACTCCAGATACTCCAGGACATAGTATGGAATGTGTCAAGTGAGAAGACTTTTTCTGAGAAACTCCCCCAAAGAACGGTCGCTCTATGGTTCTCTTTTCATTCCAAGAGAAAAAAATATTTATACACACACACACACACACACACACACACACGTATATACTCACAACCAATGAGGGCTTTTTCTAAAAATAAATTTTATTGAGAGAATAATTTATGTGCAATGAATACCTATTTTAAGTATATAATTTGATGAATTTTGACCAACACATACACCTGAATACCATAACAGTCAAAATACATATTATCATCATCCCAAAGGCTTCCTTCTTGCCACTGGTAGTCAGTCACTATTCTACCCCTGGCCCTAGGTAACCACTGTTTTTTTGGCGGGGGGCACTAAAGTTTAATTTGCATCCCCTAGAAACACCTTTAGAATCATACAGAAATCTCTCTCTTTTTTTGTTTGCCTTCTTTCACTCAGTGTAATAGTTTTAAATCTTATCCCTGTCATGCATATCATAGTTTGAGGTTTGTACTATATGAATATACCATTTGCTTATTTATTCATATTTGATTAATCTAATGTTGATTGCTTCCATTCTTGGCTATTATGAATAAAGCAATTATAAACATCATGCAAAAGATTTTGGGAAAATGCGTTTTAGTTTGCTTTGGTACATACCTGGATGTCTAATTGTTGAAGCACATAAGAAATTGCTTGTGGCAGAACAATGTTCTCCCAAATGTCTATGTCCAATCCCCAGAATCTGTGAATATGTGACAGCAGGTGGCAAAAGAGATGTTAACATTTTTAAGTTAGAAATTTTGAGATGGTGAGATTATTCTAAATTATTTAGGTAGGCCCAATGTGATCACAAGAGTCCTCTGTAAGAGCAAGGGAGGGTCAGATTACAAAAAGAGAGAGAGAGAGAGAGAGAGAGAGAGAGAGAGAGAGAGAGAGAGAGAGAGAGAGAGAGAGAGAGATGTGATGACAGACGCAGAGGTCAGAATGATACCAACCAGGAGCCTCTGCAAGTTGGAAAAGGCAAGGAAATGGATTCTCCCTTAGACTCTCCCAAAAGAAGTAGCCCTGCCAACGTGTTAACTTTAGCCCAGTAGGATACAAGAGCTTGTGAACTCTAGAGCTATAAGATAATGAATGTGTGGGTTTTTTAAGTCATTAAGTTTGTGATAATTTGTTACGTCAGTAATAGGAAACATAGATACTGCCAAGCTGTTTTTTAAAGTGATTATATCATTTTACATTCCTACCAGTAATGCATGAAGAGTTCTGATTGCTTGATATCCTAGACCTTTATCAGATTGTAATTTTAATTATTACACAGAGGATGTAGTAGTATCTCACCGTGGTTTTAAATAGTATTTCCCTCATGACTAAACTACATTGAGCACCTTTTCAGGTGGCTTTTGGGTACCTACACATCATTTCTAAAATTTTGCCTATTTTTGTACAGTGATTTGTCTTCTTACTATTTATGTAGATCCAAGTTGCTATCTTGTGTCATTTCTTTCAGCTTGAAATATCTTCCTATAGCGTGATTTGTAAGAAAGAGCTGCTGACAATAAATTTCTTAGTTTTTGTATATACAGAAATATATTTATTTTGTTTTTGTTTTTGAAGAATAATTCATTAAGCATAGATATAGAATTCTTGGTTATAAAATTATTTATTATTTTTTCCAGCATTTTCAATATATCCTTTGTGTGTCTCTTGGCCTCTATTTTCTTTTCTGAGGAGAAATCAGCCTCTAAACATGTAGTTGTCCTCACATATGTAATATATAATTTTTCATCAGTGCTTTTAAGATTGTCATTATATTTTTGACTTTCAGGAGTTCAACTGTGATTGTCTAGGAGTGAATTTCTCTATTATACTTGGGATTTGTTAAGCTTTTAAATTTTCAAGTGACTTTTTAAACACTTTAGGAGATTTCTGGCCATAATTTCTTTAAATTTATTTTCTGTTCCTTTCTCTTTCTTTGTCTGCTTGTTCTGGAACTCCAGTTATACTTATCTTGGACTATTAGATAATCTCCCACAAATTTTTATTTCTTTCTTCAATCTTTTTAATCTGACAGTTTGATTAAATTATTTATATTGATTTATTTTCAAGTTTTCTGATTCTTTCTTCTGCTATATCCAATCTGTTATTGACCTTTTCAGTTATACAGTTTTTATACTTTTCACATTGGCTGATAAATTCTACCTAAATTTTTCATTACTCAAAGTCAATTTCATTGACTGTTATTTGTCCATGAGTATTAGTCACATTTTCCTGTTTGTATGCATGTCCAGTGATATTTGATTAAAAACTGGACATTTTAAGTAATGCATTTAGTGGTTCTGGATTCTTTTATATTTATTTGAGGATCATTGTTTCATTGTTTGGTAACCAATTAATTTGCCTGGATGTGAACTTCCAGTTCTATTTTGTGGTATACAGCAACTAATAGCTATTTTTAGTTTTACCGTTTCTGGCTGCTGCCTCTTATAGCCTGATTTCCTGAGAGTTTCCTTTACACTTATGCTGTTGTGCATTAATTTGTGAAGTTCATTAATGAAGCAGAAAACTCACAAATCTCTATTCCAAAGATAGATGTCTTTATTATCTCTTTTTACTTTTTCATTGAGTCCTTTTGGGTTTTCTTATGCACGCTATTCTAGCAGTAAGGTGGAGATTTAGGCAAGTTTATAATCATATTTTGGATCTTACTATTTCTGTGATTATTTTGTTTTCAGGATTTCCTAAAAAGTTTCCAATTGCTTCTTTTCGGCCCTGAATCTGTCCTTTGCCTCTTTAACCTGATAATGGTATGGTTTTCCACATGGGGATTATATATTCCCTCAGTTAAGAACAATATAAACCTACTAGTCTCATCTATTACAATTTTCAAAAGTAACCCTCCTTCAGATTTCGTCTGACTTTTTAGTCAATTGTTCGTATTTTATCCAGGTTTTAAAATAATTATCTGCAGAAAGTTTTACATATCTACCCTGGTACTATTACTGCAAGAATTTCTCTCTACCCATAAAAATTTTTATCTTCTCCGGGTAAGATATATGTGCATGAGGGAGGAGAAGGTATTTTTTGGAGGTAGTTAAAGATGAGCATTGAAAATTTTCTTCAAAAAGTCTTTAAAATGATTTTATATAGAAAGTGTTTGAGTATTAATATTTAAAAACAACTGGTCAAACTCAAAATACCTCTTCTTTCTCAAATAATAGGTTTTTAACCTTATCTTTCTGCTAAAAAATTAAAAATATATATATTTTAAATTTAGTTGGCATTATTGCTCTCTAGTTTCTATTACATTCTCTTTTTTGGCAAATAAATGATCCCTGAGGCAATGAAAGATGTTGAAATAAGACAGAAAGAAGACTACTATAACAACAAAAAAATGGGGGAGGCTATGTTAATGATCTCAAATTTGGTCCTACTACAGATAGAATTACAGACATTGTAATTATTATGTAACCTATTTTCATGGTTCTCTGAAACACCTGACACCATTGTGGTACATTGATCTGATTTAACCTGTTTTTCTTTTGAATACACCCAAGTATTTACCCTTTTTTTGTGCTGCCTTTAATGTTATCTCCAGGAGTGATTGTCTTCTTTATAGTTCCAGCTTCTCCCAGACAAATCCTCCTTCTGTGACGTCAGTTCCCTCAGGCAACCATATCATATGAGATCTGGTAAACCAGCCCTTTCCTTTGTCTTTTCAGACAGAGGTAGGTAGCAGCCTCTTGCTACTAATAATCTCTAAGATTCATTGCCATCTCCGCTTCAGGCCCCCAGTTCTCCCATCACCAGTGCAACCAATTTCCTATTTAAATTCTCTCTGAAACCCATAATGGTTAAAGTTTTCTTGACTGAACCCTGAAAGACATTCCTCATAAATAGTTAAAATGCTATATTTGATTGAAAATAAGTATGTGGGTATATAAAAATTAAATAATTGCTATAAGAGAATCTAACATGTAACTGATTATAGTAGGTGATGTTCTTTCTGAGAATCACAGCAAGCAGCATCAGGAGTAGTAAGTAAACCAATCAGGCTTTCTATTCTGTCTGGCTTGTCCACACTTTCATAGAAATAGTTCACAAACCTTCTCTTGTTATACTATCCTCAACTATAATGAGGTATTGGTATTTGTTGAGACTGAGGCTAAATTTCATTCTGTGAAAAGTGCATCATAGTGACTTATAATTGGTTGTTATTGTGTGGAATTGTTAGATATTCCTACCATTTAATCCATAAACTTGCAATCCTATCTGATGAGTTGTTATCTCTCATTCCTCAACAGTTGTTCTGTTAGCTTTATAAAACCCGCTGATAGTTTGTTGTTCAGATTAATAGTAGATACTTTTAATGTCCTTCCCAGACACATTTTGAGCTAGTCCACTCATCCTCTGACTATTGTGAGTATTGAGTGATAATGGCAAATGATTACATTCTTCCCTGGGTAACTGGTTAAGTTATGAGAATTATTTTTTGTTTGTTTTTTTTTCCCCCACCCAGAGACACCTAAGAATTACAAGAATAGAATTATAAAGCCCTGCCTCAAAACAGAATAACTCTAGCATATCATTGGGCTCCAGAGCTCCCTGTCAGATGTTGCTGAGGGTAGACTGCAGCTAACCATGTATTTTTGCTCAGCTGCTTCCCTGTACTATATTGTTTTCCTCACTTATTGTACACATTCTTCCTGTGATCATTCTTTTAATATGTGTTTATATCCAAATCCCCCTTCTAAGCTTTCATTTTAGGGAATCCTATCTAAGTCAGGGTGTAATATAATCATTCTCATAGCCAGACAGGACTGTTCATATCATATATAACTAAAAAATAGAAAGGAGGGAAGAAAACTTAACTAGGTTTACTAATAAGATTAAATCAGCACATTGAAATACTGCCCATTTCTTTGATTATAATACTTTATAAAAACAAGTCTTTACCTGTAAAAAAAACCTCCAAAAATATGTAGAGTATTATATCGTCTATCTTCAAGTAACTTCAATTTCCTCATATGCAGAATTAAGAACATATAAAAATTATTAATTGAGATTGAATGAAATATTACAAAGTGATCTCATGTAGCAAACTGCTCAACACATAGGAGACATTAAGTGGGTGTTTTTAAAGATATAAGGTAATATTAAAATGAAGTTTCTAGTATTTGATATTATTGAATTAGAAAGATATCAGTGTAGATATAACTGAATTTATAAAAAAAAAAGCAAAACATTTTTTCTACACAAAAGATGATTTAGAAAGAAGTCACTAACTTTCAGAGTAAAAATGCATCTGTAAATTTTTTCTAGTATGATTAAAATTCCATATAATACAATTAGAATAAATCATTTGGAATTTTAGAAATTTGATATGAAATACTAGTTGAGAGAAAGAGTGTTAATAAACTTGTTACTGGAAAGTGGAGTCCTCTCCCGGCACATTGTCTAGATTCTTGATGTCTCGAACAAGGAATTGAGCAAGACACCGAAATACAGTAGAAAAGAAAAAGTTTTATTAGAAAAAAAAGTACACTTCCAGACGTGGAAGCATGCCTCAGAAGAAGTGTGGCTCAAAGGCCTGGTAACAAAGACTTCAGGGTTTTTATCCCTTTTTGCTGTGGGTGGTTACTTAAAGTGGGCTTCCTTGATTGACAACTAAGATTGACAGAACTCACTGTTTCATCATTTTACTCTCTGTGCATGCTTATTCCCAGAATTCAGTCTGTTATAATGATATTAATGAACTTCTGGGCATATGCATCATATTATAATGATGGCATAATGAGACTCGGGTGAGCTGAAGGTTGTTAGGGTCTTCGTTGTTCAGGTGCCAGTGACTGACAAACTGGTAACTAAATCTCTGCCTATTGGCTTCTTTGTGTGAGTTAAAAAATGCCTTCTGGCTTGCTTAATTGTGGGCTGATTAGGGCAGACCTCTTCTAGGATTGAATGACCTCAGTGTCTTTGTAGGCAGACCCGAAAACCCCTAACTAGCTTTCTTGCCTACCTCTTTTCTAAGAGCCATGAACACCCTTATTATTAGTATGGATGTTGAGAGACAGGAGATTTCTTCCATATCTGTTGCCTGCTGAGAATGGCCAGAGTCCCTGCCTACAGGGGTTTCATGGAGCTCTTTCCCTTCTTGCCTTAGTCAAGGTAGGGTCTTGGGTTTCCTTCTGAAGTGCCACCTCAGTTCCTAGACAAGGAAAAGAAGATACAAACTCATTATTTAAATCATATATCTATTAATTTCTATTATTGATTTGCCTATTGAGTGAGTAAAGGGAAACAGGCTTGGTTAATATATTTCTTAAAGAGTAAAAAGAAAGACCTTTGGCTTAAAGTTTCCTCCCCGCTCAGACTCTAAGTGCCCAGCCTGGCTTAACACTATTTCTGCTTGACAATGGGCTGATGACCCTTATCAATAGCCAGAGGATCTGAATCTCCAGGGCAATTATCAGGATTTGAGAGAGGGAGCCTTTTTCCAAAGAAAGGAGGGAAGAAAACTTAACTAGGTTTACTAAAAAGATTAACTGTGCAAGAGATGTCTCATTTTGTTTCCTGCTAAAAGATTAAAAATTTTACAAGTGATGTCCCCTCTCAAATTGAGTACTTGAACGTGGACCTAAGCATTTGACAAATGAAGGTGGTCACCATTTTAGAACATAGAACATATGTCTTTGGGTAACTTTCTTTTTGATCAGTTTTTAGAAGACTAGACTTCCTAATCCTATCTAATGTAGGAGTATTTTATTTGTGTAACTTAACTATATTGGTCACCATTCATATAGCTTCTCCTGGCTGAACTCCTTGGTGTCCTTTATGTTCAAGTACCATCAGTCTTTGAGCAAGGAAATAAGTCCCTCGGTAGTTGATGTCTGGGTTGGTCTTACTATTGTGGCACGATCAATTCTAAGACCCACGGAGCCAATCGAGATGAATTGTGAGCCTTCATTAGCCTGCCAGAGGCTGACTCTCTACGACACAGTGTCAGAGGAGATCAGCCGTGAGCTTCCAGAGGAGGCAGCTTATAAAACTTAAGACCATATCCTGGTGGTCTACTGAACAAGCAAGCAAGCAGATTACAGAAAGAAGCAGATTCTAGAAAGCAGATGTTGGCTGTAAATGTCTTACACAAAGATAAATGTCTTACACAAAGGTAAGTGCCCTACACAAAGATAAATGTCCTATACAAAGGTAAATGTTCTACACAAAGGTAAATGTGCCCAGGGAACTCTTAAATCAAACAGGGCCTAGCATGCAGTTTCGTTATCTGCATCATGGTAGTGGACAGTATTTTCCTGGGTGCTGGCACCTGGAGATATCACTTCTCTGTGACTGATTTCCTAGAAAGTTTTTTACTTCTACATTATAATGGTGAGTTTCCCATCAACTCAGTCTCAATGACCCTGGGAAATTGTGGACCAATCACGTTATTAGCAAAATAAGTCCTGCTTAATGTCTAATATTGAAACCTAAGACAAGATAAAGTTTTTATTTTCTCATACATAGGTATACAACATGCCTTTATTAATAAAAAGGTATAATTATTTTTAATAAGAAACATTTCATCTATAAAGAAATTTGAAGCTTAGCCTAAAGGCAAACATAGCTAGTTAATAAAGACATTATTCTGCCAATACAAATATATCATTAAATTAAAAAATAAACTTAGAATTATGTTTTGTGATGATTTATACTATTATAATTAGAATGCATTTTGAAACTTTTTTTTCAGCTGCTTAAGCTTCTCTGCTGAGTAGTTCTAATACTCTTAAGTTTTGTTGTTGCATATAGTTTAAAAATAGTTTTTAATTAGTTTTAATTTAGAAAAAACACATTTTGGTGTTTTGTGATGGAAATCATAAAAATAATGTTAATAAAAGAATATACTGAATTTTTACTCACATGGAATTTTATGGTTACTCTCATCTAATTTATAAATAATACTTTTTCTTGTTTCACTTTTTTAGTTATTTTGCACTGTTTTACTTATATTGATAATGATTATGACAGGTCACTTGTAAACTTATTTTGCACTTTTGCTGCATTTTTTTGCAATGAACTTTTCTTTTAATTATATTCATTTATTTGGAGTTGTTGCAGAAAAATTAGACCAGTGAGAAACCAAGCACTGTGACAGCCTGCTGAAATGTGTTAAGAAAGCGTTAATCAAAAAAAGCCTGAAAACTAGACAAAGGAGGTCTATACCTTAGTAATGTTTAACTAAAGCAAAATGGCCTAGTTCCTGGCCTCTCGTTAATCATGAAATTTTTAACAATGTAACAATGAATTTGTACGCTAACTGCCAATTTTAGTTTGTGTCGCCCTGCTTGCTTGCCTGGCATGAGAAACAATCAATTGAATATAAGCTGTACATGATTCTTGTTTGGGGTTGCTCCTAGCAAGGACAGCCGCCTGCTATTAAATAGTCTCTGAGAGCATACTTGGTTTGGTCTATTCAATATTGGCCACAACAAGTACCACTCAGAGAACTCAGGTTTATTACGCCGGTGGTCCCAGAAGAGCTAGTGCTCTGAAGATTTGGGCCCCAAGCTCAGGGGTAACCTTACTTTTATAGGGCTTATCCATGCAGTTACAGTTGGCATAGGCCAACTGGTTAATTTGTCCTCAGGCGGTTACAGAGTTTCTGTGGGCTACAGGTGTGCTGTCTGGAAAATTACTGCTTGGCTATTGCCCATGGGAATACAGGCTATCATCCATGGGAACATAACATTCTAACAATAAGCTTTCTGATTCTGTAACTCCTGCTTGCACAACTGGCCTGTGGGTTGACAGTTAGTAAATAGATGAAAAACAGACTTTTGTGTTCAGACAGAATGAAGAGTAGGGTTTAGGGCTTAAAAACTCTGTACCTCTACATATCAGGGCTGCTTAATTTGGGGTCTGCGTACCCCTGGCAGACCCAGCTGGCTGAATAAAGAGTGTGTTTCCTCACTGGTTTCTGGTGGTCTGTGTGTCTATCAGGGGCTGGCGGCTATAACACAGGCAGTTACAGAGCATGAGATTTTCAGACAGGAACTTAGACAATATATCTGTTATCTAGAAAGAACAAACAAAGGGGGAGAGTAAGTCTTCAGTTGATCTGGAGGTCACCCAGCCCTTTGACTTATGTGGCAAGCATGTTTACAGAAGCAGAACAAAGAGCTGATTACAAGGTTAGCCATTTGAGTGGAAAATTCCTTTTCAGAGTAACAAGAAAATGTCAGCAACTCTACATGTGCTACAAATTTTGTGTTATCTGGGAAGATATTATATCATATACATTATGAAAAATAATAATCTAATAATGTCTTTATCCTATGAGTTACTGCTAAACATCAGAGCACACCTTTGACCCAGGGGAACCTGGGCCAGGAGAGGAAACTTCTTTTATCCTCCCATCAGATTGTCCTGTGATGTAGGAGTTCACAGTCTTATAACACTGTCCTACAAGATTCAGCAATCAGTTAGTCTTGACGTCAAGTAGCAGTCAGCTCAGCAGTATATCTTATATTTACTCCTCCTGTTTCTCTTCTTCACTCAAATTTTTTGTCATTTTTACTTCCCTATAATTTTATTTTACTATATATTAATGTATAAACATTTGTGCTTTCAAAAAAAACAAACAAACAAAAAAACAAGCTAAAAGAGTTAGTACCAGGATTGTCCTAGAAAGCAGAGCCTCCAAATATAATCTTGAGGCTGGATTGTGTGATGCTGAATTTTATGTGCTAGCCTGACTGGGTGGGACACAGGATGTTCAGATATTTGGTCAATCGTTATTCTAAAAGTATGGTGAGGGTGTTTTGGATGCGATTAACATCTAAATTGGTAGACTGCCTAAAGCAGATTTCTCTCCCCAGTGTGGGTGAACCTCATCCACTCCACTGAAGGCCTGCATAATCAGAAAAGTCAAGTCTCCCTGAAAGAAAGCCCTTTGGAGGCTCTGGGAAAGAATTCACTTCCGAATTTATTCAAGTTCGTGGCAGAATTTAGCTCCTTGCTAAATTGTTTCCTTGCTGGCTATTGGGTAGAAGCTGTTTTCAGCTTACAGAGCTAGCTTTATTCCTCAGTTTGTGGCCCTCTTCCTCCACCTTTAAAGCCAGCAATGATGGATCAAGTTACTTTCATGTTAAAAACTCTCCCACCTCGACTTCTGCCTCATGTACTTTCTGAATTCCTCTTTTGCCAGATTTCTCTGATAGACTCTTCTTCTGCCGTCCTTTTTATAATTTTTGAAGTTTAGATGATTACAATCAGCTCACCTGAATAATCCAGGATAATCTCCCTTTTTTAAATTCAGTTTATGTGTAACTTTAATGACATATGTAAAGTGCCTTCACCATAGCCCCTAGATTAGTGTTTGAATAACAAGGGGATGGGAATTTTGGCCCAAGGGGATCTATTATTTCAGGAAGCCTTTATTCTTCCTCTTTAGCCTCCAGTGAAATTCAGCAAATATCTTGTGAATGAGACTCTGTGTTTGAGACTACTGTTTCTTCTTTTTTTCTCCAGTCACATTTGACTCCTATAGGCTTTGTTTATTTCCCTTTCCGTCACCTGGGGCTTTTCAGTGTGAAGATCAATTCACAGTTTATGCCCATGGTTGGCTTATGGCCCTAGATGGAAAGAGAACTAGCAACAGTTTATATAGCTCTCCTGGGAAGGACTCTCCTTTCAGAAATTGTATTTCACCTAGTTCTCATGGATTCCATAATTATCTAAAGTCTTTAGAATTAAATATTTTCTCTAAATTATCTGAACTTTTTCTAAAGGTTGCAAAAGGAACCTTGTCTTGTTCAATCAACTCTATCCTACCCAGAAGTGGATACATCCTCCACAAACATTTACTTTTTTAAAGCTTATTAGAGCCAGTCTCTGGATGCTGAATAGTAGAATACTTTTGGTGTGCTATTAGCCAAGTTCTGAAAGTTTTTCTCTAAATATAACTTTCTTTCAAGTATTTAAGACACCAATTAATGATCTTTTTTTATTACTATAATTACTAAAGTAGAAGTAAAAGACTTTCCAGTAAATCAGTCACAGAGAAGTGGTATCTCCAGGCGCCAGCCCCCAGGAAAGCACTGACCACCAGGATGCAAATAACAAAACTGCCTGCATAGGCCCTGTTTGATCTAAGAGTTCCCTGGGGACATTTACCTTAGTATAGGACATTTATCTTTGTGTAAGATGTTTACAGCCAACATCTGCTTTCTGTAATCTGCTGCTTTCTGTAATCTACTTCCTTGCTTATTCAGAAGGCCACCAGGATATGGTCTTTATAAGCTGCCTCCTCTGGAAGCTCGCAACTGATCTCCTCTAACTCTGCGTGGTAGAGAGTCAGCCGGCGTCTGGCTAATAAAGGCTCACAATTCATCTCCATTGGCTCCATGGGTCTTAGACTTGATCACGCTACAACATTAATTACTAAGGTTTAGGTTCAAAATCCTTCTTTTTTCTCTCTTTCCTGCTTTCTACTGCTGTCATGCCAGTTCAGGTTTACTTGTAAAAAATATACATGAAATAACTTCCTAGCAATCCTCTTGGAAGTTAACTTATGCCCGTTACTTCAAAACTTTTCAAATGCAGTTTTACTTTTTAGTTCAACTAAAGAAACAAAGATTTATTTTGACAAATTAAAAAAAGAAGTATTTTTAGCCAAAAGGTATCTTCCAACATTTCAAGAAATGTGTTTGGAAGCTATTGTACTTCTGAGTGCAAATTTGAGGATCAAATAAAATTTCGGGTGCTACTACTAATATTTAAATAATAACAGTGTTTAATAATAATAATAATAATAATAACAACAACAACAACAACAACAACAACATAATAAGAGCTGTTAAGAAAAAGGAAATTTATCAAAGAAGAATTCTTGTGGAGCTGAATTCTGCCACCAAAAGAAGCTCTTTGCTCCCTAGGACTGCAACTGTTCACTGAAGGTCAAATTGCCCATATCACACATGTGGTTTTGACTAGAGTTATACCAGCTCATCTTTAAGAATCTTTCCAATCTATATTTTATAACTTAATTAGGCATAGGATAATGCTAAAGAAAGATGGAAGTTTGGGCCAGTCTCCATGGGAAAAAAGAAGAGGGAGAACTAAAAGGATCTTTGGAAATGCAGAGATTTGTTGAATATATAATTTTTTGTTTATAATTATATACTTAAATACATAAATGCGTGAATGTATATGTGTATATATATATGCACACATACACATTAACATGTATACATACTTTATAATTTATGTGTAAAAGTGGTCAAGGTTTATATATTATTAGGAAGGTTGAAGTCATATCAAGCATGCTCTTCAATCACAATGTTTTGAGATTAGATATCAACTGCCAAAAAAAAAAAGGCAAGAAACCCCACAAATATGTGGCAATTGGGTCAAAGGAGAGATTACAACATCCATAGAAACAAATGAGAATAAAAATACAATGTATCAAAACCTTTGGGATAAGTAAAAGCAGTAAAAAAAGAAAAGTTCATATCATTACAGGCTTATCTCAAGAAACAAGAAAAATCCCAAATAAACAACCTATCATTGCATCTCAGAAAAATAGAAAAAGAAGAACAAATGGAGCCCAAAGTCAGCAGAGGGAAGGAATATAAATAACAAAAATTAGAGCAGAATTAAATAAAATTGAGAACAAAAAGACAATAGAAAAAAAGTAGAGAGCTGATGCTTTAAATAAATCAATAAAATTGACAAAACTAGATTCACTAGTTTTAGTGATTCTAGATTCACTAAGGAAAAAAGAGAAAAGAATCAAACAAACAAAATTAGAAATGAAAGAGAAGTTTGACAGATGCTACAGAAATACAAAGTATTACATAAGAATACTATGAAAGAGGAAATGTCACCAAATTCAATAACCTAGAAGATATGAACAAGTTCTTAGATATACACAAACTTCTTAGACTAAATCATGCAGAACCTGACAATCTAAAGAGATTGAACAGTAAGAAAATTGAAACAATCATCATAAACCACTCAAAAAGTAAAAATCTAGAAACAGATAACTTCAGTAGCAAATTTTACAAAACATTCAAAGATGATTTAATATCTGTTATTCTCATACTCTTCCAAAAAATGAAGAAGCAACACTTCTTAACTTATTTTATGAGGCCAACATTACTCTGTTACCAAAACCTGATAAAGATCACACACACACACACACACACACACACACACACACACACACACACACAAACTATAGATCAAAATCTCTAATGAATACAGATGTAAAAATTCTAAACAAAATACTAGCAAATCAAATATAACAATACATTTAAAAGGTTATACATCACAATCAAGTGGGATTTGTTGGCGGGGCACAAGGTCAGTAAAACATATGCAAATTGATCAGTGTGATACAACACATAAAGGATAAATATATTCATACAATAGATGCAAAAATTTTTTTTAACAAAACACAGCATCTATTTATGATTAAAACACTTAATAAAATAGGTATAGAAGGAAAATACTTCAACATAATAAAGGCAATACATGTCTAACACTCAGCTAATAATTATACTTAACGGTGAAAAACTATAAACTTTCCCTATAAGATCAGGAACAATACAAGGCCACCCACTCTCACAACTCTTATTCAATATAGTGTTGGATATAGCTAGAGCAATCAAGCAACAGAAAGAAATAAAAGGTATCCGAACAGGGAATGAAGAAGTCAAATTGTCACTTTTTACAGATGACATGATTCTCTATGTAGAAAAAAACTTTAAGATTCAATCAAAAAACTATTAGAAACAATAAACAAATACAGTAAATTTGCAGGATATAAAATCAATGTACAGAAATTTATAGAGTTTCTATATACTACTAAGGAAATTTCAGAAATAAAAATTAAAAAAATTCTTTTTTGCAATTGCAACAAAAAGAATAAAATACTTGGGAATAAACTTAACAAATTATGTGAAGGACCTGCACACTGAAAACTATAAGAATTATTAAAAGAAATTGAAAAAGACACGAGGAAATGCATAGTTCATATTCATGGATTGGAAGAATCAACATAGTTGAAATGGTCATATTACCCAAAGCAATCTACAGATTAATGCATTTTTTATCAAAATACCAATGACATTTTTTAAAGAAATAGAATAAAAAGTTATCACATATGTATGGAATTACAAAAGACATCAATAGCCAGGGCAATCTTGAAAGAACAAGACTGGAGGTATGATACTGTCTGACTTCAAATTATACTACTAAGCAATAATAATCATAATATTGGCAGAAAAACAGACACATAGATCAATGGAACAGAATTGAGAGCCTGGAAATACACTCACATATATATGGGCAAATAATTTTTGACAAAGGAGACAAAAAACATACAATGGAGAAAAAAAGTTTTAATAAATGGTGCTGGGGAAATTGGAAAGCCACATATAGAAGAATAAAACTAGGCTACTATCTGTCACCATACATTAAAATTAACTCAAAATAAATCAAAGATCTGAATATAAGACCTGAAGCAATAAATTGCATAGAAGAAAATGTAGGTACTAAACTCATAGACCTTAGATTTAGAGAGGATTATGAATTTGACCTCAAAGGCAAGAGAAGTAAAAGCAAAAATAAATGAATGGGACTATATCAAACTAAAAAAAAAAATCACAAAACAAAGAGGCAACCAACTGAATTGGGGAAAATATTTCCAAAGCCTTTAATAGGAGGCTAACATCCAAAATATATAAAGAACTTATATAACTCAACAACAACAACAACAAAACAAACAATCCAATTTAAAAAAAAATGAGCAGAGGAACTGAGCAGACACTTCTCCCAAGAAGACATATAAATGGTCAACAGACTATAAAACGATTCTCAACTTCACTAGTTATAAAAGAAATGCATATCAAAATCACAATGTGATACCATCTCACACATATTAGAATGCCTACCATTAACAGGACAAGTAATAAAAAGCACTGGAGAGGTTGTGAAGGAAAGAAACCCTCATACACTGCTGATGAGAATGTAAATTGGTATAGCCACCATGGAAAACAGTAGAGGTTTCCTCACAAAACTAAGAATTGACTTACAATATGACCCAGCAATCCCTCTTCTGAGTATTTACTATCCGAAACTGAAAACATTTATCTTCACAGATATATGCACTTTAATGTTCATAGCATCAGTATTCACAGTGGCCAGGACTAGCAAGCAAAAGATGTGTCCTACAATAGTTGATTGGATAAAGAAGACATGGTACATATATACAAACAAATAGTTCACAGCTATAAGAATAGATGAAATACTGCCATTTGTGACAAAATGGAATGATATTGAGATTTTCATGCTAAGCAAAATAAGACAGAAAAAGTTGAGAACCATAGGATTTCACTCGTAGGTGGGATATAAAACTGAAAACAACAAACAAGACAAATGAAAGCTCATAGACATTGACAACAGTTTAGCAGTTATCAGAGGGAAAGGGGAAGAGAAGAGGTAGTAGATAAAGGTAAAGGCAGTGAAATAGATGGTGACAAAAAGAAATTTAATTTTGGGTGACAAACACAATGCAATATACAGATGCTATATTATTAAATTGTATACTTAAAATGTACATTATTTTATTAACCAATGTCACTACAAAAAATTTAATTTTAAAAGTTAAAAAAATTAACAGCAAGAAAAAGTGCAGAGAGTTGTTGAATATATCATTTTTGTTTATAATTATGTACTAAATATATACATATGTATGTGAATGTATATAGGTATGTATATATGCATATATATACACACATATACACATATATACATACCTTATAATTTACCTTTGTGGAAAAATGATCAAGTTTTACATATTGTTATGTAACCTGATTTTCCCACTCAATACACCATGTTTTCATATCATTATATATTTTTATCATCTGATTTTGATAGCCATGAATAATATATTATATTAAATTTGCTACAATTTTTTAAACAAACCTATCTTAATTGAGTATTTGTTCTATGTCTAGGTTTTCCTTTAACAAAACGATAACAATTGATCAACTTTATTGAGATCTTTATCTATCCAGTAAATTTGTTATTATAGTATATAGTATCATTTTCAAGCTGCATTACCCAAGTGATTATAATAGAAGAATTTCAACCTCAGTATTTTATTGAGGTAATACTGGTTTATAACGTTATAAGTTTCAGTTGTGCAACATTGTCCCTTCCCACGGGACGACTAACGGGAGCTCCGGCCAGACATGAGACTCGAGGTGACAATCTGCAAGAGAATGGGGGACAGGAGACACGAAGAATGTAGGCAAGACAAAGTTCTGATCAAGCCTCGTTTATTGTAGCTAGGGGTAGAGTATATAAAGGGGAGGATTTGCATGAGGATTTGCATAAGGATTTGCATAAGCACGGTTGCCTTGGATACCGAACTGCAGAACATTTCATTTCCTTATATGACCCAAAAATGCAGAAGGGTCCGGGAGAGGAGGGGGCTGCAAGGTCAGATTAGTTTAAGCAAGGGGCCCAGGGCAAGTCAGGGCATGTCAGGGCAACTGACTTTATGCTGTCTATCCTATCAGATAGCACAGGGCGAGGCAGACCCTGTCCCAAGGCGAAGTTGCCTAGATCTCAAGTATGAAAGCCTTGATAAGAACGGCTCCCGACACAACATTATAATTTACTACATGTGTATACTACATAATGCCTACCAACAAGTCTAATTTCCATCTGTCATTGTACAATTGACCCCCATTATCCACTTTACTCTTCCTCTACCCCCAACTTCCTCTCTAGTGACCATTGATGGTCTGTCTGCCTCAATGAATGTGTTTTTGTTTTCATTTGTTTGTTTTATATTCAACATATGAGTGAAATCATATGGTACTTTTCTTTATCTATCTGAGTCATTTCACTTACCACAATACCTTTAAGATTAATTAATCAGTGTTGTCACAAATGGCAGAATTTCACCTTTTTTAAATGAATAAGTAGTATTCATATATATAGTAATTTTCTACATCCATTTATGCATCAGTGGACCCTTTAGTTGTTTCCATATCTTGGCTATTGTAAATAATGCTGCTATGAACATAGATGTGCATATATCTTTTTAAATTAGTATTTTCATATCCTTTGTCATAAATTAGTTGACCATATATATGTAGGTTTATTTCTGGGCTCTTGATTCTGTCCTATTGATCCATGTTTCCTTTTTTCTGCCGATACTACATTGTTCTATAGCAACCAAAACAGTAGTTGCTATAGCTGTGTAGTGTAGTTTGAAATCAGGGAGTGTGATATTTCTAACTTTGTCTTTTTTCTCAGTATTGCTTTAGTTATTTGGAGTCTTTGTAGTTCTACACAAATTTTAGGATCTTTTGTTCTTTTTTTGTGAAAAATACTATTTGAACTTTGATAGGAATTTCATTGAGTCTATAGATTGCTTTAAGTAATATGAACATTTAACAATGGTAATTCTTCTAAGCTTTGAACATAGAATCTCTCACTCTCTTTGGTCTTCAATTTCCTTCAACAATGTCTTATAGTTTTTAGTGTACACATCTTTCTTTTTCTTTGTGACATTTATTCCTAGATACTTTATTCTTTTGTAGCAATTGTAAGTGGAATTGTTGTCTTAATTTTTTCTAATTTTTAAAAATTTTTATCAAATAGAAACACAACAGATTTTTGTATATCGATTTGTATCCTGCAACTTTACTGTATATGTTTACAATTTCTAACAGTTTTTTTTTTTGCTAGAGTTTTTAGAGTTTTCTGTATATAAAATCATTTCATCCACAAATGTAGCAGCTTTACTTTTTCCTCTCCCATATGAGTGCCACTTCTTTTCTTGCTTGATTACTCTAGTTAGGACTTCCAATACTATGCTGAACAATAGTGATGAAAGTGAGCATCTTTTTTTGTATTCCTGATTTTAGAGGAAAACCTTTCAGTCTTTATGGTAGAGTATGGTCCTAGCTGTGGGGTTGTCATATATAACTTTTGTTATGTTGAGATACTTTCTTCTGATACACATTTTATTAAGAGTTTTTATCATAAGTGAATTTTAAATTTTGTCAAATGGTTTTTCTGCATCTTCTGAGATAATCATAAAAAATTTAGTCTTTATTTTGTTAATGTGGTATATCACACTCATTGATTTGCAGAAGTTGAACAATCCTTGCATTCCTGGAATAAATCTCAGTAGATCATAATACGTGACCCTTTTAATATATTATTGTTTTCAGTTTGCTGATATTCTCTTCAAAATTTTTCCTATATGTTTATCAGGAATTGGCTTATAATATTCTTTCTTATGCTGTCCTTGTCTGGTTTCGGTATCAGAGTATCATTAGTCTCATAATGTAAATTAGAAAGTATTCTCTCTTCTTTAGATGTTTGGAAAAGTTTGAGAAGAATAAGCAATTAAATATTTAAAAAATATTTTGTAGAATTTACCGTGAAGCCAATCCGTTCTGAAATTTTGTCTTTTAAGGAAGTTTTTAATTACTTTTTCAATCTTATTACTAGTGATGTTTATTCACAATTTCTATGTATAATTCAGACTTGGAAGGTTTTATGATTTTAAGAATTTATTCATTTTCTCTAGATTTTCTAAATTTTGGCATATAGATGTTAATACTAGGTTCTTACGATCCTCTGTATTTCTGTAGTATCTGTTGTAATGTCTCCTTTTATTTCTAATTTTAGTTATTTGAGCTTTCTCTTAATTTTTCTTGGTGAGTCTAGCTTAAAGTTTGTCAATTTTGTTTATATTTTCAAAACACCAGCTCTTAATTTTATTGATCATTTTTATTGTCTTTTAAGTCTCCATTTCATTTATTTCTGCTCTTATTTTTATTATTTCTTTCTTTCTATGTGTCTTTGGGCTTTTTTTTTTTTCTGGTTACTTTAGGTATAAGGATAGATTGCTTATTTGAGATTTTTTTTGTTATTTTTTGACGTAGGCCAGTATTTCTACAAATGTTCCCCTTAGTATTGCTTTTTGCTGCATCCCATAAATTTTAGTGTGTCATTTTTTATTTGCATTTGTCTCCATGTATTTCTGAATTTTTTTTTAACTTAATTTCTCCCTTGATTCAATAGTTTTTTAGTGGCATGTCATTTAATTTCCACATATTTGTGATCTTTTCAGTTTTCTTCTTGCAGGTGATTTTTAATTTTACACTGTTGTGGTTAGAAAAGATACTTGATATATCAATCTTCATAAATTTATTGAGACTTGTTTTGTTTCCTAATATCTGGTCTATCCTTAATAATGTTTCATGAGCACTTGAGAAGCATGTGTATTCTGTTGTTTTTGAATGGAATGTTCTGTATATATCTATCAAGTTTATCTGGCGTATGTCCTTTAAAGATATGGTTTTCCTGTTGACTTTTTCTCTAGATGATTTATCAAGTGATGGAAGTGATGTGTTAAAGTCCCCTACTATTATTGTATTATATTCAGTTTCACCCTTAGGTCTGTTAATAGTTGTTTTATATATTCTGGTGCTCCTGTGTTTGGTGCATACATATTGATAAATGTTATGCTTTCTTTATGAATTCCCCCTTTATCATTATATAATGTCCATCTTTGTCTCTTTTTATCTTTTTTATCTTGAAATCTGTTTTGTTTCATATAAGTATGGCTACACTCTCTTTTGGCTATCATTTGCTGAAAGGATCATCTTCCATCTCTTTGAGTCTGTTTGTCTTTATTTTATTTTATTTTATTGGAATAACATTGTGTAATACAATTATATAATTTTCAGGTGTACATTATAATTTGACATCTGCATATTCTATTATGTTTACCACCCAAAGTCCAGTTTCCTTCAGCTTCCATATATTTACCAACATCACCCTCCCTCTACCCCATATATTTGACCCCTTTACTCCATCTACCTCCTCCCTTCTCCCCGACTCCATACCTTCTGATAACCACTAGTCTGTTGTCCATGTCCATGAGTCTCTGTCCTGCTCATTTGTTTCTTTTAGTTTTATACCCCACATATAAGTGATATCATGTGATTTTCCACATTTTCAGTCTGGCTTATTTTGCTTAGCATGATTATCTTGAGGTCCATCCACATTGTCACAAATGGATATATTTCATCTCTTCTTATGGTTGAGTAATATTCCATTGCATATATGTACCACAGCTCCTTTAGCCAATCATCTATTGTAGGACACTTCAGTTGCTTCCATGTCCTGGCCACCGTGAATATTGCTGCTATAAACATCAGTGTGCAAATATCTTTTCACATATGGATATTCCAGTCTTTGGGGTAAATATCCCTCCGAAGGATTGTTGGATTATATGGCAGATAAATTCTTACTTTTTTTAGGAACCTCCATACTGTTTTCCAAAGTGGCTATACCAATTTGCAGTCCCACCAGCAGTGTGTGAAGGGTTCTTTTTCTCCTCATCCTCTCCAACATTTGTTATTGCTGTCTTGTTGATTATAGTTACTCTAACAGGTGTGAGATGGTATCTCATTGTGGTTTTGATTTGCATTTCCCTTAAAGCTAGTGATGTTGAGCATCTTTTTAAATATTTGTTGGCCATTTGTATGTTCTCTAGGGAGAGGTGTCTCTTCAGATCCTCTGCCCATTTTTTGATTGAATCATTTTGTTGTTGTTATTGAGTTGTATGAGTTCTTTGTATATTTTAGATATCAGAGGTGTTGCTTGCAAATATATTTTCTCATTTGGATGGCTGTCCCTTTACTATGTTGATGATTTCTTTTGCTGAGCAGAATCATTTTAATTTGATGTACTCCCATTCATTTATTTTAGCTTTTACTTCCCTCACCTTTAAGGTCAAATTCATAAAATTCTCTTTAAGTGCAAGGTCCATGAGCTTTTTTTCTATGTTTTATTCTATGCACATTATTGTTTCAGGTCTTATATTCAGATCCTTAATCCATTTTGAGTTAATTTTGGTGTGTGGTGATAGACAACAGTTTAGTTTCATTCTTTTGCAGGAGGCTTTCAAGTTTCCCAGCACCATTTATTGAAGAGGCTTTCCTTTCTCCACTATATGTTTTTGGCTTTTTTGTAAAAAATTATTTGCCCATATAAATATGGGTTTTACTTCTGGAGTCTTGATTTAGCTCCACTGGTCCGTGTGTCTGTTTTACTGCAAATACCATGCTGTTTTGATTACTGTCACTTTGTAGTATAATTTGAAGTCAGGCAGAGTGATGCCTCCAGTCTCGTTCTTTTTCTTCAGAATGGCTTTGGAAATTTGGGGTCTTTTGTGCTTCCATACAAATCTGATGATTTTTTTGTTCTATTTCTTTAAAAAATGCCAATAAGATTTTGATGGCAATTGCATTAAATCTGTATAATGCTTTAGGTAATATGGTCATTTTAACTATATTGATTCTAACAATCCAAGAACATAAAATATTTTTTCCATTTCTTTGTTTCTTCTTTGATTTCTTTTAACAAGGTCTTGTAGTTTTATTATATAGGTCCTTCAGATGTTTTATTAAATTTATTCCTAGGCATTTTATTCTTTTTGTTGCAATTGCAAAAGGAATTCTTTTTTCTACTTTTTTTCTGACACTTCTTTATTGGAATATAGGAATACTATGGATTTTTGAATATTGATTTTGTATCCAAAAACTTTACTGTATTTGCTTGTTTCTAGTAGTGTTCTTATGAAGTCTTTAGGGTTTTCTAGAGAATCATGTCATCCACAAATAGAGACAGTTTGACTTCATTTCCTATTTGGATGCCTTTTATATCTTTCTCTTACCTGATTGCACTGGCTAGGAACTCCAATGTTATACTGAATAACAGGGGTGATAGTGGACAGCTTTTCCTTGTTCCTGATCTTAGAGGGAAAGTTTTTAGTTTTTCCTCATTGAGTATAATGTTGGCTCAGTGTTTGTCATAGATGGCCTTTATTATATTAAGGTGCTTTCCTTCTATACCAATTCTGTTAAGTGTTTTGCTTGTACATGGATGCTGTATCTTTTAGAAGGCTTTATCTGCATCTATTGATATAATCAGGTGATTCTAATTTTTTAATTTATGTGGTGTATCACATTAATCAATTTGTGTGTGTTGAACCATCCTCACGTCTCTGGGATGAAGCTCACTTGATCGTGGTATATAATCTTTATAATATGTTGCTGTATTCGGTTCGCTAGTATCTTATTTAAGATTTTTGCATCTGTATTCAGGAGACATATTGGTCTGTAGTTTTCTTTTTATTTATTTATTTTTTGGTATTATATTTACTAGGTTTTGCTATCAATGTAATATTGGCCTCATGAAATGAGTTGGGAAGTCTTGCCTCCTCTTCAATTTTTTGGAAGAGTTTGAGGAGAATAGGTATTAATCTTGGAATGTTTCATAGAATTCGCTGGTGAAGCCATCTGGTCCTGATTTTTTCAATTTCCATATGGCTGATCAGTCTATTTAGATTTTTCAGTTCCACTTGATTCAGTCTAGGAAGGTTGTATTTTTCTAAATTCTGGTCCATTACTTCTAGGTTATGAAATTTGGTGTTATATATTTTTTCATAGTATTCCTACATGTTCCTTTGTATTTCTGCGATATCAGTTGTAATTTCTCCTCTTTCATCCTTAATTTTGTTTATTCGTGTCTTTTCTCTTTTTTCTTTAGTGAGTCTAGCTAGGGGTTTGTCAATTTTATTAAGTGTCTCAAAGAACCAGGTTTTTTTTGCATTTATTTTTTCTATTGTTTTTTGTTTGTTTGTTTGTTTTCAATTCTATTTATTTCTGCTCTAATTTTGATTATTTCTTTCCTTCTGCTGATTTAGGCTTTATTTGTTCTTCCTTTTTCTAGTTTTTTAAGATGAAACATCAAGTTGTGTATTTGGGCTCATTCTTGTTTTTGAAGATAGGTCTGTAATGATATGAATATCCTGTTAATAATCACTTTTGCCATGTCCCAAAAGTTTGATATTATGTACTATCATTATTATTCATTTCTATGTATCTCTTGGGCTCTCTTTTTATTTCTTCCCTGACCCAGTTATTCTTCTGTAGCATATTGTTTAATCTCCATGTATTTGTAGTTCTTCCTGCTTTGTTTTTTGCAATTGATCTCTAGTTTCAAAGCATTATGTTCAGAGAATATGATTGTTCTGTTTTCAACCCTCTTATATTTGTTGAGGCTATCTCTGTGTCCCAGCATGTGGTTGATTCTTGAGAAAGTTCCATGTGCACTGGAGAAGAATGTATAAGCAACAGTTTTAAGATGGAAGGCTCTGTAAATGTCAATTACGTCCAGTTGGTCTAATGTGTCATTTAAAGATGTTATTTCCTTACTGATTTTCTTTTTAGATGATCTGTCCATATCTAATAGTGGGGTATTTAGGTAGCCTACTTCAATAGTGTTTTGGTTTGTTTATTCCTTTAGTTCTGTTAGTAATTGCTTTACATATTTCAGGGCTCCCTGATTGGGAGCATAGAAATTAATAAGTGTTATGTCTTCTTGGTGCATGATTTCCTTTATCATTATGAAGTGTCACTCAGTATTTTTGTTTACCTTTTTTATTTTGAAGGCTCTTTCATCCGATACTAGTACTGCTACTCCTGCATTTCTCAGAATGCCATTTGCTTGAAATAGTTTAAATGTATGATTCCATTTCTTTCTGGCTTGTAAGATTTGCAGAGAAATCTGACAATAATCAAATGGGTTTTTCTTTTATAAGTTACCATTTTCTTCTCCTTAGCAGCCCTGAGAATTCTATCTTTGTCGTTGATTTTTGATAACTTTAACACAATGTGTCTTGGTGAAGGTCTTTTGGGGTTGAGATAATTGGGTGTTCTGTTGACTTCTTGAATTCCAAGCTCCAGCTCATTCCTTAGAGTTGAGAGATTCTTTTCCACTATTAGTCTGAAAATGTTTTCGAATCCCTGTTTCTTTTCTTCGCCTTCGATAATACCCATTATTCTTATGTCTCTTCTCCTAATGCCATCAACTAGTTCTTGTATTTCTCTTTCATTATTTTTAATTCTTTGGTTTCTCTCTTCTTCCTTCTGATTTATTTCTAAATTTCTATCTTCGATGTGATTCTTTCCCAAATTTGGTCCACTCTATTTTCCAAGCTTGCTTATTTCATTTTTTCAACTCTTGCAGTATGGTTTTTAATTTTGGAAGATCTATTCTGTTCTTTTTGAGGGATCAGTCTCCTTGCTCTGCTCATCTAGTTGTTTTTTCAATTCCTGAAATTGTTGATATAATTCATTTCAGAACTCATTGAGTTTTTTCAGAAGTACCATTCTTAAACATTCTGTGTTGTGGGTTGGGTGCTGTGGCTCAGCCTCAGTTTTGCGACTGGGGTTGGTAAAAATCAACAGTTATTTCTCTGCCAGCTGCTTCTCTGCTTTCTACTCTGTTGACTGGGCACTGCTGCCAGCCTGCCACGGGGTGCTCACAACTATCCCAGGTCAGAATGTTTAGGGTACCCGCTGCTTTTTCTTCCTTCCCTCTCCTTCTGCAGGGAGCTCCGGTGGCTGTGAAGAGGCAACTTGTTTATTTCTCCTAGCCCGACATGCGGGTTTCTGACCTATGGTAGCTGTTATAAGTAGATCCCACGTTCAGACTTGCTGGTGTGCAGTCTGGGTGTTTTTTTAATTGAGTTCTAGACATTCAGTTTATTGTGGTTTAAAGGGGAGAGATCTGGGGATATCTCTCACTCCATCATGTTTCCAAAAATCTATGTTTGTCTTTAGAGCTAAGATGAATCTCCTTTAGGCAGTACATAGTTGGGTCTTGCTTTTTTAATACATCCAGCCACTCTATATCTTTTGATTGGTAAATTGATTTCATTTACATTTAGGATAATTATTGATATAGGAGACTTTACTCTTTTCTTTTTGTTTTCTATTTGTTCTATATCTCCATTTTTTCTCCTTGTGTTTCTGTCCTCCATTTTATTTTATTTTGGTGGTTTCCTCAATTTTATCTTTTTATGTTTTGTGTCTCTGCTTTAGATTTTTTCTTTGTGGTTACCACGTGGTTGGTATAAAATATCTTATATATATATTTTTTCTTTTGATAATGCCTTCTGTTCATTTTTCTATGCAGTTTTCATCCTTTTCTTCCTCTCCTTTTATTTATTTGTTCTTGTTTGTTTTTAAAAGTTGTCCTGTTTTATGTTGTGAGTTTGTTTTCAAATTGAGGTAGCTAGAGTTATTTTTAATGTCTTTACCCTTTAAGCTTTATATAAACTCCAGTGTTAAACATCTTATTCTAAAATAGTCTTACAGTTTTCTGTTTCTGTTTATGACATTCCTTAAAATTTGTATACTTTGGGGATTTTTGTTTGTTTGTTTGTTTTTTGTAGAAGAGTTTCCTTTAATATTTCTTACAAAATGAGTTTAGTTTTGGCAAACTCCCTTAGCTTTTGTCAAAGAAAGACTTTATTTCTCTTTCATAGCTAAAGAATAACTCTGCTAGGTAGAATATTCTTGGCTGGTGGTTCTTTATCTTTCAATATTTTGAATATGTCATTACACTCTCTCCTGGCCTGTAAAATTTCTGCTGAGAAATCTGCTCATAGCCTAACAGGGATACCTTTGTAGGTTATCTGACTGCCTTTAATAATTTTTTTTTTTATCATTGACTTTGAACCATTTTAATAAAATATGTCTTGGAGAAGGTTTTTTTTTTTTGCATTGAAATAATTAGGTGTTCTATTAGCTATGTGGATTTGTATATCTAGGTTTGAGAATATCTCAGCTATTATTTCTTTAAGTAAGTTCTCTGTTACCTCTCATTCTTCTCTTTCTGGGATACTCGTTATCCATATGTTATTCTTCCTAATGAAGTTGAGTAATTTTCATAGTTCCTTCTCCTCCTCCTCCTTCTCCTCCTCCTCTTCCTACTTACTTCCTCTTCTTCTTCTTCTTCCTTTTTCTTCCTCATCCTCCTTGTTTTTTTTTTTTAAATCTTATTTCTCTCTTTTTCATCTGAATTATTTCTGGATTTCTAATTTTGAGCTCACTAATTCTGTCTCCCATATAGTTTGCTCTTTTTCCAATATTTTCTATTCATTCTTTGATTTATTGAATTCTTTACCAGAATATCTTTGGCTCTTTTTTAGAGTTTCAATCTCTTTGGTAAAGTATTCTGTCTGTTCATTAATTTTATTCCTGAGCTCATTAAACTGTCTTTCTGAATTTTCTCGTAGCTCATTGAGTTTTTTTGTGACAGCTATTTTGAATTCTCTTCAGTTAGATCACATTCTTCTATGATTTTAAGTTTAGTTTCTAAAGAATCATTATTTACTTTGTGTGGTACAATATTACTATCAGTTTTGGAGGGGATATTTGATGAATTGTTTTTCTGCCAGTGCATTTGAAGTAGGAAACTCCTTTCTGATTTGCCTTTAGTTATATTTGAGAGCTAACACTTTCTGTCCCCCACTGTCTTTGCCGATGGCATTGCTCATGATCTTGTTTTTGCTGCTGGTGCCTCCAAGGTTAATGGTGTCTTGCAGTTGTCAATGTTGCTGGGTCTCTAGTGCCACTGTAGTTTTTGGAGCTTTAGATTGCTGGTGTGGCTACCACTGCTGTTGTGTTAGAGTCCTGAGTGCTACCACTGAACTACCAGTGAATAATATTGGTGACCTATTTACTTGGACATTTTTTATTCCCTTGGTACACAGGCTGTCTCTGGGAACTACTTAGGAAGAAAGTCACCTAATGAGTTTTCTGAACTCCTTTGGTAGCTCCATTATAACATGCGTACTTCTTGGAGTGTTTTAGTGTCTTTCTTCACAATATAACACAGTCTCAATTTAATGTGAGATATTGCTTCTTCCAAGCTTCTAAAAGGAATTCTAATAGAGTATTAGATCCTTTACTGAAGACATTTGTCAGGGTATTAAAACTTATGTCACAGTAGAGTGTCTCCATATTAATACATATTACCTGTATTTACCTAGATTTATATTCAGCTTCTCCTGAAACAGCGCTTCAAGATGTCTTTCTTGATTCCTTTTGGAGCATATTACCCAGGCATTACAATGTGTTTGGTGTACATTTCTCTCCTTCCTTAGCAGTTAGGCCAAACATTTTTTGAACAGCTTTAATGAGGTATAATTGACATAGAAAACTGCATATTTTTAAAGTGAACAATTTAATAAGCATTGATGTACACCTATGAATCATATAATGATGTTTTGGTCAATGATGGACCATGTGTATGACCACTGTCATACACACCTAATAGAATTATAATGGAGCTGAAAAATTCCTATCACCTAATGATGTCATAGCCATCATAACATCATAGTGTAACACATTACTCATGTATTTGTTGTGATGCTGGTATGAATAAACCTCATGTACTAGTAGTCATATAAAAGTATAGCACACACAATTATGCAAAATTTGTAATACTTGATCATGATAATAAATGACTATGTTATTGGTTTATGTATTTACTGTGTTATACATTTTATTGTTATTTTAGAATGTACTTTCTATTAATGGTATGTAATAGTATGTTATGTTACTGGCAACAGCCTTATAAATCTTGTGTTTACTATGTCTCTTGCTTGCATTATTTTTTCTTGTGCTTGATTTAATCTCATGTTGTTTCATACAATAACATGCTGTTCAGGCTTATAGCCTAAGAGCAATAGGTATACCATATAACCTAGTGTGTAATAGACCTTACCATCTAGGTTTGTATAAATACAATTTATAATATTCTTACAGTGTTGAAATTGGCTAAAGATGCATTTCTTAGAATATATCCCTATCACTAAGCAGCACATAACTGTATATATGAACATTGGAAATGATCACCACAGTTAAGATAATAAACATATTCATTACACTCGAAGGTTTCCTCTTTCTTGATTATAATTCCACTCTCACATATTTCCCAGCTCCTTACTAACCCACTACCTGCTTTCTGTGATTGTAGCTTGTATGTTGTACAGTTTTATATAAGTAGTATCATATAACATGTATTCTTTTTTGTTTGAGTTCTTTAAGTCATGCCAATATGAAATTCTCCATTGGAATAGTCACAATTTAAATAGACATAGATGAATTCTAGAGGAAAAAGTGATAACAAATTAGCAAACAATGCTTTTCATACCCTAATCCCCCATAACACCCTGCTGGAAATGTTAATAACTGCCTCAATATTTGGCATTAGCCATAATTTATCAAAGATCTCCAAGAAATTTCTTAAAATTATCTTTACTTACAACTCTAGTTGTATAAAAGCAAATACTATTTCATGCATTTCACTTGCTCTCTTCTGTAGACAATACAGTGAAACTGTCCTCTATTTCCTCCCAATTTCCATCCTTGAGAAAAGAAATATATTTTCTGTTATTACTGGGGCTCAAAAGCTGAGTCAGCCATCTGCTTTAGAGAATGGGAACTAAGACAATGTTCAAAATGTGAGCAATTTTTTTTTATTCTCTACTTAAGCTAAAGTTTCAGCTCAAAAATAAGGCTGTACCCTTTGGGTTCTGAAACTGGTTCTTAATTGCAATTTCTTGTGTAACTTGATTGTGTGCATCTCTTTCCAGCTCCATGTTCAGTGACTTCAGATTAGTAGCTTGAAATTGGCCATGGTGGAAGCAGTTATACTATAGAAATCAGCAAATGCTGTAAATCAGAGATTACCTTCCTCCTTGTGGTTTACCAGCACACAACAAAATATAACCAGCTTTCTCTTTTAACTAAAGAACTATCTTAGATGAAACTAGTTGATTTTATGCACTTAAGTTTCTATAAATCATAATAATTATTTTGTAAAATTCTTTCATTTCCTTTATCAGATTAATTACCTCTTGATTTTTTTTTGTCCTTCCCAATTTTAACCAGTTAGATGTGTTTTTCTTTTTTCTTTTTTCTCTTTTTGGTTTTCTTTAATCACTAATAATCTTGCTTTTTCAGACTTCAGCCATTTATTTCTATTTTTAAAAAAAGTTTAAAAAAAGGTTGCACACAAATGAAAAATCAAATGTCATTCTCAGAAGCCAGGGCAGCAGTTTCTTAACAGATTTGAAACACTATATATAGCTAAGAATGATGAGAGAGTGTTTCAGATCTGATATATATATCTCACATTTGGAGAGAGAGGTTTAAGAACTGAGTGATGTAATTGTGGGGGCTGACAAGTCCAAAATCTAAAAAAATATCTTCACAGCAAAATCTAGACTGGTGTTTTACCAAATATCTGGGAACTATGGACAAGTTGACACTTACTAATGTAGGGAGGAGACAAGAGAACTAAAATGTTAAATTAAGCTGCATTCAAAGACTGCAGCCAGGCCTAGAGGGCACCTGCAGAACAAAGAAAGAGTTCTGCTGGGATTGTTAACAAACCATTTCCCTGTACCATGAAGGCAAAAAAAGAGTCTTTAAGTCAAGTTCTAACCCAAAGTAAAATGATTCATTTCCTATGGCTAAAACCATAGGGAACCTATGGATCACAGGCTGGGAACTGCCAGTGGGCCTTTCACACTACATATTATTACTTTTTAATACTACAAACTCTTAATCTTCCTCCCTGTATGTCCATTTCAAAGGAAAATAGGTAAACAAAGTCTTTAAACCATAACTCACAGGAACTAAAGAATGATATATAAACTGAATTCCTCGAACACTTAGGAGCTTTTTTTCCTTGTCTTTGCTTTTCCCTTCTCTAATAAACTTTCCTTTTTACTCTAACTTTGGTATGCGTTTTATTTGTTTGTTATCCTCTGCCAAGAATCCTCTTTTCTCTCAGTGCAGGGCTTGAGTTCCCCTCATTTGGAGGAATCTGCCCTGTTGTGTATCATTACAATTAACTGTCACAGTGGCTTCTCTTAGATTTTAAATAAGCATTTATTTTGTATTTTAAAATTAGCTGATTCTTTTGTTAAAAAAATGCACAAATAATCTTATTTTAATTACTTATAGAAAAAGAATAATAAACATTTATCTTTAAGACAAGGTGCTTTGGGATCCTGAGATCCCAATGTCTTCTAGTTCTGGTCTTCCCTCTGACTTATTGTAGACTATACATGGATAACTTAACTCTTCTATGCCTGAATTTGATCACCAAAACAGACCTTAGTAAATGTGGTCTTGAGACAGGATAGGCAGTGCAGGGACATCCCCTTTCCCTTCAGGAAACAGCTTTGGAAATTTTTCCTTTTTCAGACCTCCTCCTATTTTAACCCCAGAAGAGAAGAATAAGCCAAAACTAGTCCTTTCCAGCCTAGACGTCATCTTTGGCTAAGGCATGACTTTTGGCTAATTATAGTATCATTATAATTTCATCCACATTGCAAATTCTTCAGCTCTCATTATTTACCTGATGCCATGACAGTTCCAGAAACACCATTGAAAAACTGGAAACTGAGCCACCTGCATACTGAGAGTAGACAACAAGGCTATGTCAGCACCATGTTTTCTTGGGCTCTGCCTCCAGGAAATACAAAAGTTTATAACCAGCCATCTTGAAGAAAACTCTCAAAAACACTTTTTCACTCTTTCTCTCAAGCCTGCACCTTTCTCCCCCTTAAGTGTGTACTTTTCTGTCATAAATTTTGTGTTTTCATGCTTGCTGTTCACCTTGTCCTTGAATACTTTCTTGCAGACTAGGAAAAGGATCTGGTCACTGGATCCAGCATCTTCCAGCTGTTCATATGACTCTTGACTTCTTTTTTATGGAATAAGATAAGAAACTTTCTAGCAATGGGCAGGGCAAAAGTTGTTACTCAGAGTTAACAGTTCATTTATATCTCTTCATACTCTTTGAAGAAATGGGCTATGAAAATACAAATGTGACTTTTTAAAAGCAACTTGACATTTTTATTAAAACAGAAAAAAATATTTCTGAATTTGTTTTCCGGATTTCCAAATTAAAAGCATTTCTTAAGTACTTGAAGTACTATATTGTGAATAATTATTAAAGTTTTTCTTTAGCCAGACACTTATACACTTTTATAGTTAATTAATATATTCTGGCAAACGTTCACCTTGACACTGAAAAAATATATTTAGGACAAGATTTTTGATTAAGCAATAACAAGCTTGACAAATATTACAACTAAATATCTACTCTTGTTTCTGGTTCAAAACATAAAAGTGAATATGCTCTTTAGTTTTAGACATGGAAAAATGATAAGGGGAAAATATTGTCATTTAAAATGTCATATGTCTGTGTTATTGACTATAAAAAATATAGTATTTAAAGAATATTGCCATGATTAGTCTCTCTGTTGGCATTATTTATTTTAAAATATACAAAATCCTGTAATGCTTTATATAAAAAATGGCTACAAATAATCTGAATAACTCTATAATAAATAAAGCCCTATTTACTTTTTCAAATTTTTCCTAGTAATTAGAAAAGTGGGGGACATTAGTTTAGAACTCATGTTTTAAATTAATTTAATTTCATTTTTTGTATAGATACAACTTAATTTCTTTTCATGGCTAACAAATGTAGATATGGACTTTTATTTTTCTGTGGTGAGAGATTTTAAAACACATTCTTAAACAAGCTCTCATAAGGAGCTTATACTTACCTGAAAGCCACCTTTAATTTGATCAATGAATGAGATTGTATAAAATTAATTTTTTTTTTCTGTTGTGGGTTCCAGGTCTAGCTGTGATTCAGGCTGGAGGCTAGGAATAGAAGTCCAGATTTAAAATGTTACATTAATGTAGTAAGGTGCCTGTGCCTAACTTTTGCAAGTATGACTCAGCTTATTGTTTATTATGCATGTGTGGCAGAAAGCCGCTGTTGTTCTCCAACGTATATAAAACCCGTGAGGTCCAGAAGCATGTGCTCTCCGCAATGAAGTTGATGCCTGCCGTTTCATACTCAGGTCGGCTCCTCGTACACTTTTTCAACTAGGTACCTCACTACGGAAGCCTTCTCTTCTTGATCAGCTCCGCGCTGGCAATTGTCATTAACTACCAACATTCATTTGGTTTGTAATGGTACTTAATTTTGCATGGACCTTAAGAGAATGGAGTCTTTTTATATTTGATGTGTCTGTAAGAGTTAGAAAAACATTTCTTTGTTCTTATAAGCACAAAGAAATGTGTAAAGTCTCTTTGCTGATGAAATGCTAAGTACCTTTGATGATTTTATTTAACCGGGCTCACGTAACTGATGACAAAATAATTATTTTCAGTCTTGAAAAAGTAATTCTCAGTTCAGATCTTGAAATATATTCCAGACTCTAAGACCAATACATCTTATTCTGTGGGCTTTTATTAAATTATCCTCATATACTTATCCTCATTATTTTCTAACTTCTCATGCTAACATCTTATTCCACTCTACAGATTATTGCAAGGGCTGACCTATGACCTTTAAGTATTTATTTTAGGATTTAGAACTAATTTTTATTGGAAATGGATGTTACCACAAAATTCACTTGAAATGGAAATTAAAGCTATGAAAAGAATGTTACAGATTTTTAGTGTCATTATCTTAGCATTAAAGAAATTGTGGCCAAGAAAGTTTGTTGAAGTTTTCCCCAAGGACACATACTTAGTTAATATCCTAATTCTTTGCTTATGTTTCAGTTTCTTTTACTATCCAACCAGGAATATAAGTAGATAACTATTTATCAGCTACTAATCAATAATGGCTTATCATTTTAAAATTTATGTTCAACTCTCTGCTCTTAAGTTCAAAAATAAGTATTTGAGGGAAAATGTTAGGAGGTGTGTGGGAGAAAATGTTAGAGATATGAGATATTTAATATAGAAATTTAGATATTATGATTGAATAAATATCTTTAAAATATATAAGACCAGGGATTAAATTCTGGTATGACAGCGTGGTGTGCTCTGCCAACTCACTCCCCGTGAAATTGGAGAAAATTATTTATTAAAAATAATTTAAAGCTTCTGAAAATTCTTCTAAAGGCAAATAGAAAATGTAGACATATTTATTCCAAAATATCTATAAAAATGTGTTAACAAAGACAAGAGTCTGAGGTCTTTGAAGCAGGGTTGCTCCAATTGCTCCCTTCCTCTGTCCTCTCACCTCAGTGAAACAGAGATTTTATTCCAGACTGCTATAGCCAAGAGCACAGGCTTCACTCTTCTACATCCACGTCAGAGGGCTTTCTATCCAGAAGACTTCAGCTTTCCTAATCTTGCCCCCAGCTACCTGTTCCTGAGTTTCAGCCTAGGGCAAATACAGTATAGAAGTGTGGGTCCCCTTCTTCTGTCTTGTTCCCATTCACTGAACAGAGGTTCTATATTGGGTACAAAACACTGAGATATATAGTGGGGCCCAATTGCACTTGCCGTGTTTTGTGAAGTGATATTTTTATACCATGAGAGGCAAGCTGTTTTCCTCCTTCACTGAGCATGCAGCCCCCAGAACAGGGTTGTCTCTCAGAGAGAATTTTGACATTTTCCCCACTCTTGTTTAAAAGTCTTGGCTCAGGAACAGTAGAACTTTTGGTGAAAGACAATTAGGACAGTATTTGTAGTCCACATAATAATACAACCTACACTGTACACTGCAACTTTGGAGGATTAAACCACAGAATAAGCCCTCTTAGAGTCAGAACAAATATCAAATATATACTTTAGAAGCCATGCCTTTAAGGTGCCACAATTTGATTGGGTTAGTTTATAGAGCAGTTATGCCCCAGGGTATTTCTGAAAACATTAACACAATCAGCCAGACATCAGTAGAGATCAACAGCTGAATATGGTCAGAGAGAGTCAGTTCTACCAGCATCACTATTATGGCAGGGTTAATCTGGACTTACTAAGGAACAGCATCAGAGGCTTAAGGCTTAAGGGGAGAGTGGCTTTCTCTGGAGTAATCCATTCAGTCACTAAAAAATAAGTGAATAAAACAATAACAAGCTCAGAAAGGTGGGGTATAGTTACCAAGGGTTGCTACAATATATTATCTAAGTGTTCTATATTGAATAATTGATTATAAGGAATACAAAGAAATCAGAATATGATCTAGACAATAGGAAACAAACAAGCAAGCAACACAAAATGTTTGTAAGCTCAACCAGATGTCAGATTTGACAGAAAAAAAAGTCTTCAAAATAGCCATTTATAAATATGGTCACAACTAAAGAAAAGCATTTTTTTTTTTTAAAAAAGTAAAGGAATGTATGATGGCAATGTTTTATCAAATAGAAAACTATCAATAAACAGCATGTATAAAAAGGAACCAAGTGGAAATTCTTGAATTGAAAAATAAAATAAGAAAATTCATAAGGACTCAACAGTAGATTTGAGCTGGAAGATGAAAGAATTTGCAAACTTCAGGATGGATTAATAGAAATTAAGCAATCTAAAAAACCAAGAAGGAAAAAAACAATGAAAAAAATGAACAAAGCCTCTGAGAAATGTAAGACACCATCAAGTGCACTGTCACACACATAAAAAGTATACTAAAAGAAGAGACAAAAAGAAGCAGAAAATTATTTGAAGAAATAATAGCAGTAAATTTTCCAAAGTTATTTAAAAATAATAGCTTTTATATCCAGGAAGCTCAATGAGTTCCACATAGGAAAAACACCTAAAGTGTTTATCTTTTTTGTGCCTATCTTGTGTTTATCTTATTTATGTCTCTTTAGATCCACAAATGGATATCACAATAAAAATGTTGACAGTCAAAGACAAGAACATTTTAAAAGCAGCAAAAGAAAAACAACTCCTCACTTAGAAAATAATCCCAATAAGATTTTTACTGATTTCTCAGAAGAACAATGTGTGCCAAAAGCAGCGAGATGACATATTTACTCAATGATTCAAAACAAAACACAACTGTTAACCAAGAATCTTGCATCCAGCAAAGCTATCTTTTAAAAATGAAGGTAAAATAATTACTTTCCCAAATAAGCAAATAATAAATTTGTTGTTATTGACCTGTCTTACTAAAAATACTAAAGGAAATTCTTAAGACTGAAAACAAGTAGTCCTAGACAGTAATTTGAATTCATATGAACAAACAGAGCACCAGTAAAGATAATTACATAATTAAAAAAGCAGTAGAAATATGTATATTCTCCTTTTTTTTATAACTGATGAAAAAATTGTATAAAATAATATGTGTATGATGTAATGTTGGGTATATAACATACATGTATACTACATTTGCCAAAATACACACAAAAAAAACATAGATGATAACAAAGCTGCATTGACCTAAGAAAATAACTAAGATAATAATTATAACTATATATTGCTGGGTTTGTAACACTAACAGTTATGATATGTATAACAATGATACTATAAAAAGGGGAAAATATAAATAGACTTGTATAGAAGTAACATCTGTATATTTCAATAGAATTAAAGTAGTATAAATTTGAAGATGATTCTAATAAGTAATGATATATTTGGCAAACTCTAGAACAACTACTCAAAAAATAAAAACTATAGTAAAAATAAGGAAATTAAAATCTACTTTAGAAAATATTAATCTATTTCAAAATAAAACAGTTAAAAGAGAAATAGTGAACAAAAAATATGAGATAGCAAAAAAATTTTTTCAATAAGCAATGTATTTCCTATTATATCAAAATAATATTAAAGTGTAAATAAGTCAAATAATCCAATCAAAACATAGATACTCAGATTGGATTAAAAAAAAACATTAACTATATGTTGTCTATAAAACACACACTTTAGATTGAAGGTAAAATTGATAAGACATGGCTTAAGAAGTCCTTTGGGCTATCTTCAGAATCAATGCTAATTTATTATAGAGTTCTTCTTCATATAGGTGTATGTTCAATGTTGTTAAAAATATAAGAATAGCCATTATTTCTAGCTTACAAAAGTTTCTAATTTACAGAGAGTGGAAAAATAAACTAATAACTCTATTGCAAAGTAGAGTCAGATCAGTACTCTACATGTAAGATAAAGGTTATTTAGAAGAGGGAAAACTGGAAAAATCAAAAAAGGATTTTGGAGGAGGTGGCACATGAGAGATGGATAGAACTATGACATGTGGACATGAGGAGGGGTCAAGGGATAAACAAGGGCATAAATGTAAAGTTTATAGTTTTTGAGCCAATAAAGTTCATGAAGATGTTTTGGCCAAAAATTTACTCTACTTATATCTGTTCTTTAGAAATATCAATCTAGATGAAAAGATAGTGAAAATAAATCCAGTTTTCTGTTTTATTTTTCATTTTACGCACATATCTAAGGTAAAAGGTATCCTGTAACATGATTGAACTGCCTCATTTATTGCTATTTTCATCTCCTGTCTGAGAATGTTACCCCTTTACAATTTGAATGGCTTTGTAGAGAGAATGGCAAAATCCAGGTGAGATCCTGCAGAATTTAGGAATGAAAAATTGCTTATATTGTACATATTTTCACTTTTAACTACCTTTTTAATAATAAAAAATGAAGAGTATATAAAGCAATGGAGTAATTTAGATTAATAATATTTGTGTGTATTGCACTCAAAAATTATCTGACATAAAAATTTATAATCCTCTAAAAAACAAGATAAATGTATCCTCATCACAAATAATCTATTGTCATATTTCTCGAAAAGAAGCTTCACTGACATTTTGAAAAATGTAGTCCCATGAGAATAAAAACTGCTTTATGCAGTAAGTTTTCAGGACCTCATTTATAATATAAAGTAAGTTTCAGCTAAATTTTTCTTTATAGAAAGGTATCTTTTTTGATGTAAGGCATATACCAGTTAGCAGATTATTATTCTTTACAGATATTAAAATTCAACGAATAGTAATAGTGCTAAGAAAGAGTTGACTTCTTAATAAATACACTTTCTAGGTATAATCTGAGTGTTTTCACTCTAGCCGTTAACAGTCACTGAAAAAGCATATGTCAGACAAATTGAAATATCAAGTTTGTAGTTCCTGCCTCCATTCAGAGCACTACGTTCTTTTTAAAGTGGACCAAAAAGGGGCCACATACTAAGCCTAACAAGCTCAGGGGAGACCTGCAAGATGGGCCTTATGAACTTAAAAATCAAAATTAACTGCAGAGAATAGTTTAAACATAAAACTTACTAACTAAAAGCAGGTCATAGCAGGTAGTCACATCCTGGGCCTTTAGCTTTCTTGACAAAGGTCAATCTTTACCTTACGTGAACCTGTCTATTCTCTTTTTACATCTGAAAAAACATATCCTTGGAATGTCAGAACCGCACCAGAGCCCTGAGACCACAGAACCCATTATTGTTATCTATTCCCTGCATACTATCTCTGTGTATCATAAATGCTAACTATAAACTATTCAGAACCCACTAATATATACTTTTTATGCAGTTTTACTTTTTATGCAGTCCCAGAGATTTCTCCGCTCTCCTTTCTCCCACCCCCTTAATCTACCACCAATGATTTCATGTAACTCTTCTTATGTTCCTTTGATGCTAATGTATAAAATAAGCTCCAGAACTGCCATTCTCTGGAGCATTTTCTTAATCTGTTGAGATTTTTTTTTCTTGGCAATTGTCATAATTTTTTCTCAGATGAACTCCTTAAAATTCTCTATAGGTTTGGATGTTTTTTACATCGACGTTGACCAGTCTTATGCTTCCTCTTCTTTGTAGCAAATATTTCTTTATGATTCCCTGTGACAACTCTTACAAACTGACTAATGGAAATAATACCACCAAATGTTTTCCTCAATAATAAAATGGCAGTATTTTGAAGAGTAGGCTGTTTATAAAGAAACAGATGGCTCTGCAAATAATTTTTAAATTCCTGATTTCAAAATTTGGATTATTGCTTTTGCCAATAGAGGGCAAATGGCAATTTCTCATTAGAGATGCTCTGTTCATTGATGTGTTCACACACTTTTCAGATTTATTTATATTTTTTCATATTCTGCCTTAAAGAAACATATATGTGACTCTTTATGTTGCCCAATGTATCATGTATTTTATGTTTTGAGAAGGTAAATCCTGAGGAGTAATGCAAAAGTTTTAAAAAAATTACTAGCAAAATTCATTCAAATCCCCACTTCATATTAATGCCAGTGAGTGCTAGATTAGGAGAAATGTGTAAAGAAGACCCCAGGCTACACTTAGAATTCCTTCTTCCTTTTCTGTTAGGTGACCACTAGTGTCAAATAGGCTGGTCTTAACCAGCTTTCTCTCCCTATAACATGATCCTCTCCAGAAACCTTCAGGAATTTATACCATTAGACTCCAGGTGGTAATCATACACCCATGCCATCTAGGACCCACACCAAAATGACCATGGGGGATGGGAAAGGAACATTTAAAAACATGACTAAAACATATAATACTGGCATATAACACTCTAAGTATCTGAGAATTTCCCATCCCGAAAGAGTACCTAGGGAGATTCCTTTTAGAAAGCAGGCTTTGTTTACTTGCCTTCTTTAACATCTTCTGTCAGAGAACCTCTGGGGGGAAAGGACGGTGGTCTGACAAATATTAATTCTTGCTAATGGAGGGAGGAGGCAAGAGAACTGAAATGTTAAATCAAGCTATATTCAGAAATTGCAATCTGCGATCAGTCCAGCAGCCAAACCAGTAGGACACCTGCAGAACAAAGGAAGATTGCTGCTGGGGTTGCTAACGACCCATTTCCCACACCTGTAGAAGGAGAAGCAGGAACAACAGATTCTTTAAGTGGAGTCCTACACAAGTAAAATAATTCATTCCCTATGGCTAAAACCATGGAAAACTTTGGGATTACAGGCTGGGAACTGCCAGCAGGCTTTTCACACTACATATTCTTACCTTTTCAGGCTATATATTCTCCCTCTTCCCTTTCCTCACTGTATGTCCACATCAAAGGAAATGGGTAAATAAAATCTTCAAACTGTAATTTATAGGGACTAAAGGATAATATATAAACTGAATTCCCGAACACTCAGGGTTCCTTTCAATCTCTTTGTATCCATTCTGCTTACTGCTTTCATTATCACTGTCCCTCTCACTCTCTGTCTCTGAAAGCAGACCACACTCTGTAGAGTGTTACCCATTTCTAATAAACTTTTTCTGTTGACTCTAACATTGAGATATGTGTTGAATTCTTTCTACACTCTCCACCAAAGGACCTTCTTCTTCTCATGATACAGGACCTGGTCTTCTCCCTCTTGGAGATATCTTCCCTGTCCCACATCGATGCCATTGCTAGAAAATGAACTTCTGCCACTCTGAAGCTACTTTTGGGGATGTTGATTAAGCTGTTTATTAAGAAATACTCAGAAAGACTCAGAAAGAACTTTTGACCCGCCCCCTTTCTGGCCCAAAAGATCCAGGCAGAAAAACCTGCTTTAGGAAGGGAGTCTGGGCTTACTCAGCTTAAGAGTCTTCACCCTACATTATTAGGGAGCCCCCAATTCTGTTAGCCAGACACTTACTGTGTCCCATTGGTTCTGAGTCCCCAAGCAAGCATTTTCCTGCCATGTATGTTCTGCCTTTTTTCAACTACCTGTAAATTACTCATTCTCACTTCTGAAATCTCAGACCCCAACCCCTCCACACCACCTTTTCTCCTTTGCCTAAAATGTCTTATATACCTAAATGTTGCTTCACGGTCTTTGGAATTTTCAAGCTTCTGTGAATTCTCCATACATATGTGTTTAAAAAATTGAGAGTCTCCTGTTAATCTGTCTCTGTTAATTTGATTATTAGCACAGCTAAAGAACTTAGAAGGTGGAAGAATAAGTTGTAATTTTTTTAAGTTCCCCTCCCACATGATCCTTGAAGCAACTTTCAAAGGCAAGTAAGTATTTGGATGCCCTTCTAGGGGAACTTGTCCTACAATTGTTTATTGTTCTTGTTTTTGATTTTCTAATTTAAAAAATTATATGATAAATTAAAAAAAAAATTCATGAGCAGTCCAAGAAACTTTTCTTTTCAGATGCAATGACCAAGCAAAGAAACACTGATAGCGTGATAATACTGCCTTAGGCTCTTTTGCATTGTTTTGTATGATCCACTAGGAGGCTCTTCAAGAGAACAAGGGAGTTATTATGGGTCCTTTTTACACTTTAGGGAAAATGAGACCTGAGACCTGAAGTAGTTTCTTTATATCACTCTGTTCTGACAGTAAGTGGTAGGAAGACAGCAAATATTCGTACTATGTATCATTAATGCACTTTTGAGATAAAAATAATTGCTCAGTAGTTTTTAAACGGGGACCATAAGTGTATTTCCAAGTTTCAGCTTTTAAAGAAATTTCACTTTTATTTCAGAGTATTTAGGGCAACTGAACGTGGACACTTTGCTAGTATTATTTATTTATTTATTTATTTATTTATTTATTTATTTATTTATTTATTTTTAGCCAGTGCCCATTATCACTTGTGAAAACAAGCACAAAATAGAGAACTCTGGAATGGAGCAAAGTGAGTGACAGACACTGAGCAATTTTTGTAAAACATAGGAATATTTTTCACTGCTGATTTTAAGAACAGTACTTTCCTCCAAGTATAATGAAGGGCACTGTAAGTAATGAAGGGAAGAGGCAAGAGAATTAAAAATGTTAAATCAAGCTACATTCAGAGACTGCAATCTGCTGATCAGCACTGCAGCCAGGCCAGGAGGACACCTGCAGAAAAAAGGAAGATTTCTGCTGGGATTACTAACAACCCATTTCCCTTCTCCTTCCTCATTGTATGTTTATATCAAAGGAAATGAGAACTAAGCATGATATATAAATTAAAATTTTCCAGCACTCAAGATTCCTTTCACTGTGTTTTCATGTCTCTCTTGGTCCCTCTCTGCCTCTGAAAGGAGATCACATTCTATCTGGGGAGTGTTACCCCTTTACTAATAAACTTTCCTTTGACTCTAACTTTGGCATGCTTGTTAAATTCTTTCTATACTCTCTGCCAAAAGACCCTCTTCTTCTCTTGGTGCAGGGTTTAGTCCTCCCTCCCCCAACTCAGGAAAATTTGTACTGTCTAGCATCACCCTGAGAGGAATGACTCAGCAAGTCATCACTACAACATGTATTTTCATATTCTGAGTCAAAGGATCAGCATTAAATTATGACTCATAAATAATAAGGAAAGAGCTCCATGTTTTCTTCATAATTACTCTGTGCCAGGCAAGTTTCTATCTGCTTACACATCATCTCATGGGATTGTCATTGCAGGGGAGGTAGCCATTCTGCAGATGAAGAAAAGGAAGAATAGAGAGGTTACTCAACATTTTCAAGAATACCGAGCTAAGAAGCTTTATCTTACTTTATTTAGTTATTTAAATCCTAATGAAAATAGTTTACTATAATTATTCCTGTTTCCTCTCATAGCTGAGGAATCACATTGGGGCATTCAAGTGGTTTGTTCGTGGTCACATTTCAAGCAAATGGCAAAGTGAACCAATTAGTGCACGTCTGCATTTGCTGCTGTAAGAGGTGCTCTTTGATACTTTTCTCTCAAAAGGGTGGTCAAGATGGGAAGCATAGGCATCACCTAGGAGGTCGTTAGAAATGCAGTCTCAGGCCTTGCCCAGGACAGCTGTGTCGGGATCTGCATTTTAACAGCCTCCTCCCCACCAAGAAATTCCTGTGCACATCAATGCTTGAGAAGCACTATATCCATTACTCTTCTCCAGCTAGATAACACATTGAATATTTCAGTGTTTCCGAAGTAGCTAATGACTGTTTGCAGCAGGAGCCATCTACAGCTTCCAGAAGCCACCTGAGATGGATACGCACCTCTTTCCTGGCCTCTTGGCCACAACCCTGCCTGATCTCACTCCCGGCTCTCCCTCCCCCAGATATCACTCTTCATCCCATATTTAAAATGTTTAATTTCAGGCAAAGATGAATGGCTAAATTCTCTTCTCAGTTTTACTCGACCATGTGAAACAGTTCTAACCCTTAAAAGCTATTGCTGGTTCACTTGTGAGGAGTCTGATCATTTTTTTCCAGAGTGCCTCCCAAAGAGCTCTTTAGTCCATGCTTCTCTGTCACCTCACAGATGGGGAGGAATGAGTTCATGCATTTCCTGGTCCTCTGTGCTGCACACCTGGGGTTTTGCTGAGTGAAGTGGTTACTGGAAGACTTCATTATTTCAGTCTTATTATCTCTAAGCATGCTTGTTATCATCTGGATAAAACCTGATTGCAAGGCCAAATTCTGCATCTGCTCTCTTTCCTGTCATTTTCTGTAATCTATACAATATAATGCATAAATATGATTGGGCATGTCCCAGTGTCAGATTAAAACTATTGGGAAACATATGTTTTATGTGATGGAAAGGTGAAAGGACACCTTCAAGGCAACAAGAAGGAACCTGAAAAGGTGGGCCTTCTGCAGTGTAGAACAGGTTATAACACTTTATAACTTGGAAGAATTATTTTCATATAAACCAGCAAATTCTTGTTTAGCTATTTGTACTATGCAAAGCACTTTCTCATTGTTATTTACAACAATATGGGATCTAAGTATTGTTATCTTAAATTACAGATGAAGAAAATGAGACTTGGCCTTGATCTGAGTCTGAAGCCCAGTCCGAGGTTCCTTTCTTACAGAGTATTCAGGATTGTTGAGAAAATTTATGTTAGAACTCACATTATGATTGGTAATTTAGAACCAATAAGTTTTCCTTTCGAATCATCCCCATTTATTCAGGTAATGATTTATTAAATAAAGCAAAATATATATGTATATTTATATAAAATATTTGTATGTATATACATATAAAGATATATGTTTATATAAACATCCATTTTTCTAGTGTCATGGAGCAGGTGAGAACAGGGACCCACAGAGCCGAATCAAAGAGAATTGTGAGCCTTTATTAGCCGGCCCACAGAGCCGAATCAAAGAGAATTGTGAGCCTTTATTAGCCGGCCAGAGACTGACTCTCTACCACTCAGGGTTAGAAGAGATCAGATCTGAGCTTCCAGAGGAAGCAGTTTATAAAGCTTAAAACCATATCCTGGTGGTCTTTCAAGCAAGCAAACAGATTACAGGAAGCAGCAGATTATAGAAAGCAGTTGTTGGCCGCAAATGTCCCATACAAAGGCAAATGTCCTCAGGGAACTCCTAGATCAAATAGGGTGTAGCAGGAAGTTTCTTCATCTGCATCCCAGTGGTGGTCAACGCCCTCCTGGGGGCCGGAGCCTGGAGATATCACTTCTCTGTGACGTATTTACTGGAAGGTTTCTGACTTCTACACTAGGGGCAGCAAATGTCACTAGTAAGCAAAATTTTATGTTTGTTTTTTTTTGAATAATCTAATGATAAAAAGCTTTTTCTTAGTGAAAAGAAGTGGTTGAAAATACATATGAATCACAGTTTCTTCCCTGGATTGGTTAAAATAATAGTGGTTATGAGGCAGGACCGGGCAAATTTCCCCAAGTGATGGAGTGACAAGGCCTGCACTGAGAGATGAGAAGGATCCTTTGGTGGAGAGTGTGGAAAGAATTCAACAAAGAACCCAGAGTTAGACTCAAAAGAAAAGTTTATTGGAGAAGAGGTAACATTCTACAGACAGAGTGTGATCTCCTCTCAGAGGAAGAGTGAGAGAACCTAAGAGAAACTCAGAGGGACAGCTACAATAGAGTGACAGGGACAGTGAGAGAGACAGAGTAAAGGTACTGAGAGAGACCAAGACAAAGACACTGAGAATAATTAGATATGACGCAAGAGAACTAAAACATTAAATCAAGCTACATTCAGAGCCTGCAATATGCTGAGCAGTTCTGCAGCCGGGCCAGGAAGACACCTGCAGAACAAAGGAAGATTTCTGCTGGGATTGCTAACAACCCATTTCCTATACCTATATAGGGGAAACAGGAAAACAATAAGAGTCTTTAAGTGGCTACCCTATACAAAATAAAATCATTCAATCCTTATGGCTAAAACCATAGGGAATCTATATATTTGAGCAAGAGTTTCCAAACCTGGGCCGTGGACCAGTACCAGCTCATGGCCTGATAGGAACAGGGCCGCACAGCAGGAGGTAAGTGGCAGTCAAGATAGCAAAGCTTCATCTGTATTTGCAGCCTCTCCTCAGCTTTAACATCACCACTTCAGCTCCGCCTTAGATCATCAGGCATTAGATTCTCATAGGACACTGGTCCCTGGTGCCAAAAAATGTTGGGGACCACTAGATAGAAGCTGGGAAATTCCAGCAGGCCTTTCATACTACATATTATTACCTTTTCATGCTACATACTTTTCCCCTTCCTTATTGTATGTCTGTATTAAAGGAAATAGGTAAACTAAGTCTTTAAAATGTAACTCACAGAAGCTAAAGAATAATATTTAAACTGAATTCCCTGAACTCAGGGTCCCTCTCAGTATTTCTCTCTGTCTCATTCACTGCCTTTACTCTCAGTGCCTTTACTCTGTCTCTCTTATTGTCTCTCTCACTCAGTCTCTGAGAGGAGACCATACCCTGTCTGTGGAGTGTTATCCCTTCTTTAATAAACTTTCCTGTTGACTCTAGCTTTGTCGTGTGTGTTGAATTACTTCTACACTCTCCACCCAAGGACCCTCTTCTCTCCGTGCAGGGCTTGGTCATCCCCCACTTGGGAGAATTGCCCTTTTTTGCATCAAGGGGGACCATGGACAGAGAGAAAGACACTGACAGGGCCAAGTAAAGACAATGGGAGAAACCCAGTTTTCTGGGAATTCAGTTTATATATCACTTTTTTAGTTCATGTGAGTTAGAGTTTAAAGACTTTGTTAACTCATTTCATTTGATATGGACATACAGTGAGGAAGAGTATGTAGGGAGAAAAAGTAAGAATATGTAGCGTGAAAGGCCTGCTGGAAGTTCCTAGCCTTTAATCCATAGGTTCCCCCTGGCTTTAGCCATAGGGAATAAATGATTTTATTTTGTGTAAGACATCACTTAAAGACTCTTTTGTTCCTGCTTTCCCTTACACAGGTGTGGGAAATAAATTGTTAGCAATCTCATAGCAGAAATCTTTCTTTGTTCTGCAGGTGTCCTCGTGATCTGGCTGCAGGGCTGATCAGCATACTGCAGTCTCTGAATGTAGTTTGATTGACACTGTAGTTCTCTTGCCTCTTCCCTATATCAGTTAGACTGTAAAATCTACTTTGATATTATCTCACGTTTTTCTTGATAGCATTGAAGTTATTGTTTGGTTTATCTTAGTGTCTTCATATTTCGTTGTCTATTTGACTCAAAAAATATCATAGGAATTAGAGGCCATTAATTTCAACCTCCACATTAAACCTCTTGTCTAATAACTTTAAAGAAATAATTTGTAAGTTGCTCTAATTATTTAGAAATTGTTCTTAATCGAATTATTCAACTTTGCTTTAATGAGCAATTTCTGCAGAGACTGTTTTTCAATTATAATTACAATTACAAGAGTGATTATGGTATTTTGTTATTTTTCTATCATTAAGGCAAAAGCCATTCTATCCACTTAAGAATATAATCAGGAATAGATAGTATATTCTAAAAGGGTAAGGGCTGTAGCCTCAGTGTGCATATAGTTTCTAGCAGTACTATTTATTTACTATTTCATTCAATAATATTTATTAAACATCAGGCACTATGATAGGTTCTAGAGATACTATGGAAACAAGATACATGTTATTTATTGTCTCTCCTACTAAACTGTGATCTTTATGAAGTCAAAGTCTTTTTATCTTGTTCATGGCTGCTACTAGTACCTAGAATGGTGGATGGCTCAATAAACTATTGCTAAATAAATATCTATTGAGTGAGTGAATGAGGTAAATGAATAATGTCATTAGTCTAATAGAAGAGATAAGTAAAAACAAACAAAATACATGAGATTATTTTGAAATTATGACAATTGCTCTGAAGCAAAAACAACCAAATAAATTAAAAAAAAAAAAACCTACTTGCTGACAGAGAATAGTGAGAAATGTTATTTTGTTTGTTTGTATTGTTTTGTTTTTTAACATTTGTCATAACCACTGTTCCTAAAGTTTTGCCTAATTATGACTATGAAAAAGGCAGCATAGTTTATAAATTTTTATGGTAGAAAACATTTTTTTTTATAATTTGAAACAGGGAAGTAGAGCAGTTTAGGCGTGGTCCTTTTAGGAAATATCAAAGATTTCTTTACTCAACCATATTTAGTTAGTGCCTACCAAGTTCCAGGCCTTGACCAAGATTTCGAAATTACAGCAATGGGCAACACAAATGTGGTGAGTGAGGTTCCTGGGCTCTTGCTTGTTCTGGGCATCTCCAGCTATAGAATCTGGGGGTGTGAATCAGGACACAAGTTTGGGGAGAAGATCCTTTAAATGGTCAGGATGCAAATAAATGTTAAAAACTCTTTGAAACACATTTAAGGTTCAAGCTACCCCTTAGCATGATAATTAATAACAATTCAAACACTCACCTATGGCTTGGAAATCTAGTCCAGCACTGTTTTTACAGTATCACTTAAAATCTCTGAGTTTTAGTTTCCTAATTGGTAAAGTATGAATATCAAACCAGTTGTCACTTAGAGACTCCTGGATACCTAAGTAGTTCTTCAGGATGTTTTGTCAGTGTTGTGCCTTAAACATCTCTTCCTTGCATTAAGTACTTAGTATAAGTATTTAACTTATGAATAAGGCATGGTTTCATTTCTGAAGAAAACAGAGAGGGGGCCTGTTTCCTAATTTCCTGTGGGTTCCAACACAACCAACCATCTTCTCTTCTTATTTCCATCCTTATTAATCTTTCTTGTGTCTTGTATTTCTCATTCTTCTGCTTCCACTTTCTATTTCACACTCACATCTCTAATAAGCACACATCTCTAGGATTCAGTTTCTCCTTTTGTTCTTTCACATAATTTTTTTTATCATCCTCAAATTTAGATTCACTTAATGTTTCACACAGATTTATTTTTATATGCCTCTTCATGGCACTAGGTGGATAAAAGCCAGCCCCCAATAGCTTTCTCTGTTTTCTTCCTTTACAAATCTATTATTTAATTCAACAATTATTAATTGAGCATTACTATGTACCAGATATAGTATAAATTGATGGAAGCATCAGCCACAGCTCCTATCTTCTCAAAGTTGAAAATCAGAGGAAGAAGATAGTAGTTAGCACATGCTTAAGCACACAGAAAATTTATTAAACTAAATGCTCGAAGGAAAATAAACTATGTAGAGAGCAGCAGATTGATGTGGGTATGACTCAAGGAGTCATTTCTGAGTTTGTAGCATATAAGCTGACCCTGAAGAGATATGAAGGAGTTCGCCATACAAGGCCAAATTTAAGTGCATGCAGGACAAACATGTCAATCTGTGGGAAAGGTTTGAAGTACAAAAGATAGGTCTTTTAGAAAATTTGTCTATTGAGGCAGATTTTGATGGAAATTAAAGAAGAAATTCTGAGATATGAGAAATTCTCTTTCCTGGGATTTTTGTATCACATCTATCCCAAGATGGTAGAGTCATATATACATGTATAGTCCTAAGTTTATTTTGTGTTCAAAACCCATATCTCTATCTGGATGTTTCATACACATCCAACCGGCTTAATCATGGGTTCAACATCTTCCCTTGATAAACCAACTCTCCCTCCAGTTTTCTTTTGTCCAGAGGCACTACTGCCATAAATAAAAAGCATTCAATCTAGACATGTTAGTTATTCCTGACTTTACCTCTTCTAGCTGCCAACATCCAATTTGATATCAGTCGTAGCATTTTTATTTCTAAATACTGTAGGATCTGACATCTTTTTCTCCACCTGTACTTTTTCTTTTTTGGTTCTGGCTACCATCAGCTCTCACTTGAGTCACTGCAGTAATGTACTAATGTCTTATCCTTGATGTCTTTCTACTTCTATCTGTTGTCCTTAAATTGCCACCAGGGAAATCTGGTAGCTTCATGCTTCTTCATAACATCACTCCTAAGAGGGACATGTAAAATATCCCATAAATCTTCTGATCTATTTTCCCAACATCGTTCCCCTTCCCAAGAATTCATTTTATGCTCCCCCATAATATGCTTGTCTATGGCCTGGGAAAACCACTCTCTTTAATGTTACCATTCCTTTGTATACATTCTTCTGTTTTGGTAATCTGTCTTTCTCTGCCAGATGAGTACCTAGTCTTTCTTAAAGACCCAACTGAAAATTTTTCTCTCCTGTAAAGTTTGTTTTTTACCTGCCACTAATGTTCAGTGAGAATTCATTTCTTCCTCATCTATACTTTCACCCTACTTAATTTGTCAATATACCTGATTCTGTCTTAATAAACCATATAGCCCTGGAGAGTAATGCCAATATGCATTTATCTTTTATGCCAGCACCTAAAATTGTGTCTGATCTGAACTAAAATTTAATATGTATTTATTAGGCTAATAATATAAAATTAGGTTGTCTGTAGGAAGCAGAAAATCATTGGAAAATCTCTTGCTTTTTTCCTGTGTTGTTATAAAAATAATACAAAGAGGTAATGATCTTAGAATATATATAAAAAATTATTTTGTCCTTTATGTTATAAATCCAGTAAATGCTGTGACTCCTTATGATTCAGTCTATTCAAGGAGTTGCATTGAAAGAAATGGTACAGAAACACAAAAGCTATAAAATAGCATCTATGCTAACGTCCAGCTGAATCTCTTAGAGAAAAGTGAAGGTGATTTAATTAATAGTGGAGCTATATTTCTCAAATGTTATGACTCTCCTCTCAACATCCCCACCTTGATCTTCCACATACTCAATCTATTTCTTTCTATTTTAATATAAGCATTCCACTGAAACATCTGCCTCCTCTTCTCTTTAGGCCTATTTGGTATGAAAGAATTTTGCCTTTTCATGCCCATCATTTATATCCCTTTTTTCAATCTTCTGATTCTAAATAAAATGTAACCCAGGAACCAAAGTGCCAACAACTTATCATTATGTGAATGAAGAGAACACACACATAAATATATTTGTTTAATTTATACATTACTAAAGCATTGCAAATTAATGTAGGTGTTTGTTTGATTATTTTGATTTTTAAAATGAAATTGGCTAAAAGTCCAAATGAGAGAAGGATAAAATTTATAATTCTCTTTGAATTTGTTTGCTTTGTAAAATGAGAGCAATATTTTTAAAAATGGTTTAACCACTTCTATTCTTTATTTTAGATTTCTGTTACCTCACATAAGCACTTAAATGTAAGTTTTTAATGATTTTTCTCTGTGACTGCACAACTCAAAATAGAAATATTTTGAACATTCATGCTTTCTTGCAATAAGGGATGGTGATGAATAGAATCAATGAACGTGTCTTTTTACCTTCTTAATTTTTTTCAGTATTGAAAAACAGAAATCAAGAGCTCTTTTTTCTTATATTTGGGTGTTTTCCCATCATAAAATTTTTTTCATATAACAGGCTATTTAAGAAAATAACAGACAGACACTTAAAAGTAGTTGATAATTGTTTCAGCTTAGTGACTCCCTTTCCTCCCCCCACCCCAGAAAGTGCTCTTTGTTGTTTAAATTTTAATTTTTGATTTTTCAAGCTGGCCTTAGAGGTGCTTAGAGGTGAGCATCAGAAATCTGACAGTATGAATAGCATGTGTTGTTTTAAGCCACCTGTTTATATAAATTAAAAGATAACTCTTCAGGTGTCACTTTCATCCCTGTTGATAGGTAGGATAGTATTTATTCTCTCTCAGTCATATCTTCTCACTGAATTTTCCAGCAGTTCCCCTATTCACTGGATGATCTAATTAATGTCAGGGATAAAGCGATAGCTTGCCAACACAGTGTGCTGAAACTAACTGCTCTTCTTTTGTTTTTATTTTTTCTTATATCCAAAAAAAGAAGAATGTATTTTTCATCACAGAACAAATAATCTGCCAAAGTATATCTGATATCTTTTTTTTGGAATAAGAGAGCTTGGCGAACATAATAAAAAAAAAAGTATTTGATTTTGTAAAGCAACTATTAACTTACAATTTTCATATATAAAATTATAATTCCTAATTTATTTAATAATAAACATGTACTAAATATATATTATTTTTTAGTAAATATATGTTATACCATGTATCAAAGATGAGTAAGATAGCAAAGTCTCCGAGAATAGTTCACAAATAGCACATAAACAAACATGAATGGAAGCATATAACAAAAATCATAACATAATTACTATAGTAAAATATGTATAATGTCCTATGGAAGAAGCCATGTGTTTTATTAAGGCTCACGAGAAAAGTTTCCTTGGTGGAGATGGTATTTAGCTTGGCTGTGGAGGAAGAAAATTGTTCAGGTGGAGGAAGCAGACATCAACAAAATAAAAACTGTTTGAGTAACCCTCAGACACGAAGGAATATATCATACTAGGCATGAGAATTATTTTCTTAACTCTAGGGCTAGGAAGAAGTAGAATCTTTGACTATTAAGTAGTATGAGCTACTGGTGATTACTCTATGCCATGCTAAACAATTTGGATCTTATATTGAAGGCAACAGAGACCCACCAAAGGTTTCTAAGATAATATCTGTATGATTCTAATCTAATAGGAAAGTGAAAGCAAATAAAGTGAGATGTAGTATAGAGATCTGGGAATGTAGAGCTCATTAGTGGCAGACCATTAGTTTATTTTACAAAATATTTATTGAGTAACTTCTTTGTGTCTAATGTTGGGAATAATAAATTTCACAATGTCACTTTCCTTGAGAAACTCACCATCCAGTGGAGAAGCTAGAAATAAAAGTATAAATATAAAAATATAACTTGTTGTTTATGGCCATGTTACCTTGAACAAACCCAATCTTGTCTGATCTCAGAAGCTAAGCAGGATTGGGCCTGGTTAGTACTGGATGGGAGACCACCTAGGAATACCAGGTGCTGTAGACATAAAAAAAAAAAAAAAAAAAAAAAAAAAAAAAAAAAAAAAAAAAAAAAAAAAAAAAAAAAAAAAAAAAAAAAAAAAAAAAAAAAAAAAGAAAGGAAGGAAGGAAGAAAAAAAAAAAAGAATTATAAGCTGACAAAATCCTTGCAATCTGTGAGGTCAGCCACGGGTGGCCTCACCTAAAAAATTATATATATTATAACTTGGCAAATTACTTGTTGGAGTTCTGAAAAAAATAATGACTACTGAGCCACTGATTGGTATGTAGTATCTGGGAATAGAGCAGATCACATTTATATATGTCAGGTCAAATAGGATTTTCAAATATAAATCATGGTGGTGGATGATGCAGAATGGGAAGTTATAGTTCAAACAGAATGGGTGAAATAAAAAATTAAGTCCAGAGGTTCTGTTTTTAGAAATAGGAGTATAGTACCCATAAGCAAGATGGGAAAGAATAGATTTGGAATGAGGTGGAAAAGGTATTATATTTAGTTTGGAGCATATTAAAATTGAAATGACTTGAGATAGTCAAGCAGTATTATCTAATAGGTAGTTGGAAATATAGCTGGAGCTTAGAAGAAAAGAGAACATCTGAAGACATTTACTTGGGGATCAGCATCATGTAAGTCGTAGAGTCAAAGAAAAGTATGAGATCATGAAAGAAAAAATTATAGAGTAAAAATAGAAGAGAATACTAACAGAAAGTAGAAACTGTAGTTAAGAAAGAGTTAGAGAAGGGGAAAGAAATGAGAAGGCTATGCCACAAAGGCCAAGGACAAGAGAGAGTAAGAAGTGGATGAGCAATTGATTTGTAGTTGGTTACAGGCCATTCTAGAAAAATCACTTCATTAAATTGACTGTAGAGGACATTAGATTTAAATGACAATTTTCACTGAGAAGATAATATTTATTTATGTATTTGTTTGTCTGTTTAAAGATATATTTTTTTAAGTCAAACAAAATATACAGTAATGTTTGAAGAAGTTTATTGGGGAATAAAAGGAATAAGAGTAATTACTTAAAAGGCTAAATTTTAAAGAAAAAAATTTGGATGTGTATATTTGAATATATAGGAATAGCAGAAAAACTGGGGAGAAAGGAAAAGACTAAACTTTCAGCAGAAAGGGACATAATGATAGAGTGGGATGGAGGGGTTGTGACTTGATATTAATCCTTCACAGGTTTGTCAGTCTTGATCTCTTTCTTAAGGTATAATGGTGTAAACATGAGTGATTTATACTGAAGTCTAGTTTTAAAGGATGGCAAACTGTAGAACATAGAAGTTCACAGCTAGCAGCTCTATTTTCTATGTAACATATGAAAGAAAGTTATCTTAAAAATAAAAAAGTTAGGTTAAAAGGGTAGGATTAAGGAAAATGAAGACAGTCTGAAACATTCACTGAGAAGCACACTAGGGAAAAGTAAAAGTAAACAAAGCAACCAAACCAACAGCCTTAATGAACTATTTACTTAGGTTTTTGATTAAGAATGCTCCTCAAAGTCAAACAACTGAGCTCCAATCTTTGATCTGGTTCAAATTTGGCTGTGTGGCTTTGGGTAACTTAACCTTTTAAGTTTTTTTCATATGCAAAATGAGGGTAACAATATGAGATAATGTATGTAATTCTCTTGGAATAGAATTAATCTTTTAAAATTATTTTAGAATTATTTTAGAACTTATAAAATGGAGACCTTAAAAAGTAATCAGAACACAAAAGTGAGAAAGAGGGATTAAGATGATTGAACACATAAAATGAGGAGCTATTTTAGTGGAAGAGTTTAAATAGATGTATATTCAATGAATTGTTCTCCTATGCTATAGAAAGAATACAAAAATAATGAGCAACAATGTTTTACTGTCAGTTAAAATGAATTAAAAATGATAACATTTAGGTGTGACAGAAAATATTACTGTTAGATATATTTTAAAAAATAACTTTCTGAGAGAAAAGTAATATCTCACAAAATTTGTAGAATGAATAGTAGTCTATATGTTGGGAACTGATGTGTAGCAAAGGGGAAATGGGCCACAGTTTTGACATGTCCTTAAAAAGCTAACTGAATCATGAAGAGAGAAATAGAAGGAATAGATTGTAAGAAAAAATTAACTCACCAAAGAGGAATTTCTAAATTTTATTCACCTTTTCTTAGTCTTTATATAAATTTTTATGATGTATAGTTGTAATTTCTTTAATAACCAAAAGTTGTATGACTCATAATACATCTTTTGTATCACCCACTGAGATACCACTATACTATATAATTTTGGTTAAGGGTTTACATGCCAATCACTCAACCTGATTGTAAATCTTTTAAGATAAAGAATGTTTTTTTTTTTCACATTACATCTGCCATTGTAATAGCAGCTTAAAATATTCTTTCAATAAATGTTGAATGCATAAATTGAATAATTAATTAGGCACTATAAAATATTACAAAACTAGATAGTTTTATGTTTACGTCCACAATATGTGTGTAAATGCACAGTGTACAGTCAAGATTACAGTAAATCTAAGTTTTTATCACATGATGATTTATTAGAAGTAGTTTCCGCTGTCATCTACTTTACGTAGTAAAATATCAAACTCCATTTTGTTGTTCTCAAGAGTAAGTTTGGGAGATGAGCTGTTCAAGGTCTCATTGTGCAAGAAAAGAAAGTTATAAATTTTCTTCACATGCCTCTAATTTTCCAAACAGAATAAAAAAAAAGTATGAGTATGTCATTACTAAAGCTACATAAGAAACTAAATCACCTACCTAATATACATTAAACTGTCTCCTTTAAATCTTTTCTACCAAGTGTTTGATGTGCGAGCTCCATTTTTTTCAACAGATCATATCTATTATCCTGAGAAGGAATTAATGATACACTAACCAGTTTAAAGTAATCTTTTCAGAGAGGATAATAATTGTATTGAAAGAGTCTGTACCTAGAAAAATTAAATATTGAAAAACATATTGTCAGATTAAAATTGGAATTATGCTAATTCCTTCTAGGGGAAGGATCAATAATGTGCTCTGTATATTCAAAGTCTGGGTAAAGAAAAACAGTAACAGAAAATCACTTGAAAATTTCCATATCCCTTCTTAATGACTGGATTCTGTTATTAATGATTTTCACTGCATGAAGAAGTAAACACAATAATTACATTTCATATAAATAGTCAACCAGCATCAGAATGACAGTCATTATCTAAATGTATTTTGTATCAACTTGCCAGAAGATCCTCAATGACTGTAAGGATTATGAATTCTAATTCAGTTAAAATCCAAAGTAATAAACAAAGGCTCTGGAGGTGATGATGGAACTGCCGCAGAGTGAATTCATGTTTCAAGAAGAAATGGGCTCAGGGATTTTGAGGCACAGATAAAAAAGCAACCCAAAAGCAAATTTTTGCATGTTGGTAAAATATTAGTTTTAAACCAATAGTATCTCCAAGTTTGGAAGTTGTTGGATCCATAAAAGAGAAAAAGCTTGAATATGAGTTTTCGACTGCAGTATTACTGAATATGTATTATCGGTCTATCCATGATAAGAAACTCATTCGTTTTCAAAATGAATTGGCCATCTGGACGATACTTGAAACTATGCTGTCCCCTTTGGAAGAAAACTATCAATATGGTGACATGCTTCCTGAGTTTGATGTCATTTAGTTCAGATCTTTTTTGTTGTTGTTATAAATAGTAACATTCTACATTTCCTGAACACTTTACATTATAAAACATTTCACATAAATTATTGTAGTGGATCCTAACAACAGTCCCAGCTATTTTATACTTTATTTACTCTATAAGAGGAAAAATGTTTAGAATTGAACAATATTTTATAAGACAGTTGGTAATCATGAAATCAGTATCTCATCTGAAACATAAGGGTGCCATAATAATCTATAGAATTTTTTTCTTTGGTAAAATTTATTTGTTATACATGCATGACTTGAAGATCAAGTAGCACCAGCATTAAGCAAAATGAAGAGCAGCTTAGCTTCCTTTTCAAACCTCCCAACTAGTCCCTCTACATCAGCACAACTATGAATATTGAGAGCCCACCAACATGCCAGAGCCTAGGTTAGACCATGTGCCATTCTCTTTTTGACTATTCTCAACCAACAACTCTATATTCAGCAGGTGACCAGGATTGTCATATACCCAGATCTTTTCCCAGATCAGCTGTGAACTAGGCAACATGGAGTGAGGAGAGAGTAAGATCAAATCAGGCTTATGATCATTTCTATATTTATCTTTTATTAGCACTATAGTCCTGGGCACTTTTTTAATATCTTTGAGCTACTGATTCCTGGTTAGTAAAATGGAGATTAAAATGCCTATATTGTAAGTTTTTTTGTGAAGATAAAAGAATATTATAGCAAATCACCTGTGAGATAATGGAAACCACATATTGGTCTCTGCCTCCAGTTCCTGGCACAAAGCACTAAAAACCCTTGAAATTTCCTAAGTGACAAGAATACTTGGAGCATCTTTTGTCCTTATATTTAGTCTCTGAACCCAGGTGTTAACAAAGGGCTCCTGAAACTCTTATAATTTTCTGTGTGATGGGAGTGGCTTTTGTTTTAATGCGGCAATCTAGACAGGCCTTTGGATGACTCCTGATCACTAGAAAAGTCAAGCCATAATTAGAAACTTGGAATTTTTAGCCACTCATCCCCATTCTCTTGAGAAGGAGAAGAGCTGAATAAGTTAGTAATTGGTCATGCTTATGTGATGAGGCCTCTATGAAAACCCCAAAAGGTATAGAGGGTTCAAAGAACTTCCAGCTTGGCGAACACATCCATGTACTTAGAGGGTTTTGTGCTCCAACTCCACAGGGACTGAAGCTCCTATACTCAGAATTTTCTCAGACCTCACCCTGTGTATCTCTTCACTTGGCTGTTCAACTGTGTCCTTTATCATATCTTTTAATAAAGTGGCAGAAGTGTTTTCCTGAGTTTTGTAAACTACTCTTACAAATTTACCAAACCTAAGGATGGGGTTATGGAAACCTAGATTTATAGCTTATCTGTATGATGCACACACAGGTGACCATCTGAATTTGTGACTGGCATCTGAAGTGGTTGGGAGCAGTCTTGTGGGACTGAGCCTTTAACTTGAGGGATCTGACGCCATATCCAGGTAGACAGTGTCAGAATAGAATTAAATTGAGTTAAATCATAGGACACTCAACTGATGTTGCAAAATTGCTTGGTATGAAAACAAAACAAAACATACATTTGGTCACCAGAAGTGAGAGAAGTGAAATGTTCTGGGTGAAAGTAAAAGAGATACAGAATGAAGACTAATAGTCTCTCAACACGTCACCAAACCACAGCCTGTCCCTTTCTTGTTCCGCACTGCCGTAGTAAAACACAAGCCGATTAATTCTCAACTGAAGATGAATAGCTGGTAAAAATTAGAAATAGTCTTTCTTCATTTTAGAAATAAATTTTGAGGGCTCTAAAGCCTTTATCCCTACAAAATAATATTTTTAGCATAATTTCACTCTTCTTGGGCCTCTGATAACACCATTTTCATTCCTACTGAAAAACACTAATCAGGCACCTACTCTATGTCAGGCATTGGGCTAAAGAAGAAAAAGATATGAACTTTGACTTTGAAAAATTTATTGCAGGAATTTGTCACTCATCCACCAAGAAGCAGTGTGACCAAATGTTCCCCAGCCTTAACATCTGGTCTTTCCTTCCAAAAGAGCACCCTCATGTGCTCTCTTGACTAGTGATGATTATCCTTTAATGATTATCTGAGAATTTAACCTCTCTAAAAGTGTTCTATAGCAGAAGCTTATAGGATAAAACCCCCATTCTTACACCTTCTGCCCCAGAACATGTTGCAACTTAATTATACTCACTTATATTATCTTTGCAAGTCATCTTACATTCAAGTGCTGACATTTCTTCGCTATGATAGGCTAATTATTTTTATAGCACCTGGTATAGTGCAGCCCCTCCTGCAAAGCATGTATACAATTCTTGTATCAAATTGTTGAATTGGGCTACATGAAATGTGCAATATTTAGCTTAAATATGAGACATTTCTAGCAGAAAAAGAACTGTTGAACATTGAAACTAATATTTAAACAGGTCACATAATCTAGTTCCCTTGAGAAGAATACATCTTGAAATGATTCAGCCATGGTATTACACAATGATGTTGAAAAAAAAATGTAGATAAGCCTGCAATTCTCTCTTTATCAGAGATACAGATTATTATCCACAAACCCCTAATTAGTTATTGCCTTGGAAGCCGTATAACAACTACATATTTTGTTAGAAGCTGAGATTCTCAATCCTTAGCAATAGAGTTACTTTTTAAAGAAATTTTTTATCTAAATTATAAAATATATCAGGTAAAGCAATTGCTTTAATAACATAATAAGATAACTGCATACTCATAAGTGTTGAAGCAGCATTTTTTCTAACAATTTCTTCCTATACTGACTCACCCAAAATGTCAAGTTCAAGATTTAGGACCATGTTTTTCATTTTAAGGTATTTCTTCACACAAAAAGACTTCTGAAAGCTATTCTGCAGTGAATATAGATGTAGTTCTCCTACCATGAATACAGTTGTAGTTCTCCTACTGGGTATACCTCTCTGCTTATTTACTTACTTAAATAAGTACTAGAAAATAAAACTATAAACTATTTTTTAAATGTTTTCAGGAGAAAATTTCAATAACAAAGTCCTGCTGAACTATATACTTGAAAGCCCGATTGCCTCACTGATAAAGTTATTCTGTATTTTCATAGCCTCTTGCCAGTGACAAACTTGAGTGTTTCTTGACCCTTAAAAACACTTTCTATGTTCATGCTTTTATTTTATATAATATTCTAATAGGTTAAAGAGAGAAGATCTGCCTTAAATGAAGTCACAAAAAGTCAAGAGGAATTCAATAGCATGATGGTTGTCACTGCAGAAGTATAACAAACTTTCTATACCACTTTTTGATAAGTGACCCTTTATGACAGTATATGTCTCTGCCTGTAAATAAAGAAAGGGTATTTTAGAGGCAACTCTCGAATGTTCCTAAGATGATATTTTTTTACACTAAAGTAAAAATAAATCAATGAAAAAAATATATTTCATTGTTCCCAGGTAATCCAAGGTTTTTAAAGGTTATCTGCTTGAAAATGAGGTTCCTTTTGATTAAATATTAACTATTTTTATTACATATTGTAGGAAGATATCACAGCAAATAACATATAGTTGAATGAGAAGCTAATGCTAAAGCTAAGTATTATAAATCAAAGAGGAAAAACTTTCCTCCTTTTTTCAGTTTATTGTAGTAGTTAATTTAGAATTTCTGAAATGCTTAAATCAGTTTGTTCTACTTTGTATTTTCTCACTGATGCTCATAACACATCTTGAATCTGGGTTCACTATAATCAGGCCATTGACAAGTCACTTGCAACATTACTGATAGATGGACGAAAGTTCTATACAAATAGGTCTTGCTTCCAACTTCACATTCTTCTCTACTCATTTTTCACAGTTATATACTTTTACTATTATCATACACAACTAGAGAAAGGTCATGTTGGAAAGAAGCAAGAAATAAAGGCAAGTACTCAAGGACTGAACACATTTTAAATGAATGGGATGAATTTGTCTTTTCTATGTAGACTCACATTCTTAGGTCAATTTGTGTAAAAATATATCTGTTACTTTTGAATTTCAGATGAGAGAGAATTATGAGACCAGTGAGGAAACTTTAAGTCTGGGTTAGTGAGAAGATGAAGGGGGTTCAAATAAATATTATTCTTTGATTAAAATTAGATTAGGGTTTTGGCTGGAAAAACATTAGCATCTGATATTGGGTATAAGATGATCAGATAAAATTTAGGTTGTCAGATTAAACAAAGAATGCCAAGTTAAATTTGAATTTTATATAATTGTTAATATGTACCAAATATTGCATGGGATGCATATATACCCAACTTTTATTTTTGTCTATTTGAAAGTCCAATTTAATTGAACATCTTGGTTATTACTATTGTTATTTATTAAATTTGGTAACCTTAATTAAGATACTGAGATTTGAGCAGAAAAAGAAAATAGGTTGAAACGGAATTCTAGGACTTAAATTTTTTGTGATCACTTAATAAATATTTGATGAATCAATTAATATATTTAAAATATGCAGGATAGGCTCCACATTTGAGAGGAGAGATCAATAGTATTTAAAATTCTTAGGACTCAAGCTATAGAAGAAATTATTTCCTAATAAGAAAACTTCTCAGTCTTTGGAAAGAGTTACTCAAATAGCCTTCATTCCAGGGATTTCTAAAATTTGTTTCCTGATCCTTTCCTTAGAGGATGGTTCAAGAGTTACCTTGTCAAAAAGAAATGAATGATATGTGTTATAACATTCAGAAAATATAAGACAGAAATAGAGCTGAAAGATGGAAGGGGAGAAATTCAAAATCAGTCTCATGTTGAGTAAAGAACATGAAGGGGATTCTGCCAGAATAATTTAAGTTCAATGAAGTAGATGAGACATAACCAACAATTACCAAAAGCAGCTTAAGTTTTAGACACCTCTCTGGCCTTATCCATTTCACTGAGACTTATAGGGCTGAACTGGTCAAAACAGATTCAGAGGTAACCAGAGATGAGAGAAGATTTATAGAACATAAATTGACCTGGGAATATGACTGCAAATTCACACTAAAAAGTCAAAGCATACTCCTAGTTTAAAGAGACTGAACAACACAGAAAAAAAAAAAACCAAACAGCTAGGTAAGAAGTAGGATTTACCAGCTCAGTGCATTTCAGTCATCATACAGTCCATGAAGCACCTATTCTTTTTAAGGGCTGAATTGAAAGCTTCAATTTAGAGTTTAAAGGCAGATAGTGTTTGATTGCCATTAAATCATAATAGAAAATGCCTGTACGTCCATCAGTATTAGTGGCCCAGTCATTATATGAAAGCTCTTTTTATTTTTCTCGGACCTTCTTCCTTCTGCTAGACCCTAAGAGGTATTACTCACTTTTACAAAAGTTACTGGTATTCTTGCTATCCATGTAGAGAGACTACCAAGGAAAATTATTTATCTGTTTTCATTTTTACTCTTAAGGTTAAAGAATTTTATCATTGTGGGTTCTAGCAAGGAAAGAATTCTGAACAAAATGCCACAGAATAATGAATTCACATTCATAACAAAATCCTTTATCATTAAAAATTAAAAATATGAGGGACAAGACCAAAATCAAAGATTATGTTCTGCTTGGTGGAGATACAGACACTATTGAACATTCATTCCATAGTTTTAAGTGTTAGCTTAAAGGGTGTTGGAGAAAGTGAGATATTTTATTTAGTTCTTCATGCAATGTTGCTACCCCACTTAACAAATACTAGTGGCAATAAGTCATAGTAACAATCTGTAGTCACCTACCATTGAAAAAATATTGTACTGAGAATAGGAATCCTCACAGTGATTTTAGAACAATAGATAAAGTAGACTTTATGGAGCAGATCCTTTGGAGCTAGAATTAATAATGGCAATGCTACTACTAAGATGATAGCATTTATTGACTGCTGTGTTTTAGATTCTATCAGTTAACACTTTGACAACTCATTAATGCAAGTACACATTATTATTCCAATATACCTAAGAGAAAATCTAGGCTTAGAACAATGAAATTCTTTATCCATTTGCATCTGGATGTGACTCATTGAGAGTTGCCCCTTGGCACTTGACTTTAGAGTAAATGGTTGTCATCATTTCCCTTAGCTCCAAAAGATGAAAGGAATGTCAAGGGAACACTTCAAAACGTTTAATATTTTGTCTATATTGACATTAAATAGTTTCTAAGGTTTTTAGTATCAATAACCTGTTCATTAAAAAAAAACCTACATGTTTTAACTTATGACCCATATCTATGCAAAGATAGACTGGTTTAAAGGGTTCTGTTTAGGCTGATTTCTGCTTTTAAAAAAAGGTAGAATAAAATTGTCAGAACAGCGGTAAATTGTGGTCAGACTGTAACCAAACTGTCAGAGAGGTAATGCAGCAAATGCTTTGACAAATATAAGGCTAGAGCCGGAATGAAAGTACAGTGAGTCTTGCGTATTATAAATTTATAATGAAGACAATAGAATCCTACTGTGAAAGACTATTTAGTGGAAATTCTCAGTACACAGTAGTGAGATGTGCCTTGGTGATATTGATCTAGTTCTCTCTCAACTGCAGCATACAGAAGTGCACCTGGGTTTTGCTAGAGAAGTGGCCAGATCCTTTCAGTGTGGTAACACTGGTGAGCAGAACTTTGCATAGTGATCTAAGCAGAAATTCCACTTCATCTAACATTTTGAACTCGATAATAAAATACTTACATTTGAAACCTCATACTTCCAAATTCAGCATTAATTTCAATGCAAAATTCTATTGTTTATTAAATATTGATGGCACATTCTTAGTCTCCAAATAACTATACTTTTGATGACTTCACACAAACTTGGTAAAGAGAAGTCCCTGACAACCATATGTCTAGGGCTTGAGTGAATTTTCTCTTTTCTATCACAATTCCTGAAACAAAATCTATATTGACACATTTCTTCATTGCCCATCACCGTTTTACATCACTGGGCTTATGTGAGATTTTTCTAAATTTAGATCTAACCTAGATCACTACAGACCATAATCTGCAAAAACGCTTATAATGGGTTGAGCCATATGAAATTGCCAATTTTTGACTGTTTTTTGACCTAAAGAAATGGTAATTTCTGATTGTTCAACTCAATGCTTGTAAGATGCAGTTTTCCTCTTTCTTCACACATTAACATTGAGACTGGCATGCTGCTGTTGCACGAGTCAGTAAGAAAGTCTCTGTCTTCTTCAAAATCAATCTCTAAAATTCCTTAACATCCTCTCACAAAATCTTCAAGGAGAAACTACTTCATGCACACTTCTCATTTCCCTATTTTAGAAAACATATTTATTTTTAGTCATTCAAGGCAATTTTAACATTTTAAGTTATTGTGCAGAAATGGTCGACTTTGCATACTGCATGTGGGCACAGAGGCCAAAGTGAGTGTGTGCATTCCTTAGGGACATTAACTTAAAATAGAAAATCATGCTCTTTCCATCCAGCACATATGTTGTGTTATGAGTAGCACCTCATCCTGGCTTAGCATCTGCTAAGGAAAGAAAAGTACCAACAAGTCCTATTCCCGGAGAACATCTTTGCGAGTTTGTGTTTTTTTCTTCTCAGCACTGTGGGACACGAGCAGAATTTTAAATGCAAGGGCTGTGAGTGGAAGCCTGTGTACCAAGATTATGTCATCCAGTCAAGAGAGAGAACACAGGGAGACTCTCTTTCAAAGCGCTGCACATTACTGCCCACTTTATTTACATCATTTCTGTGGCATTACCAGTTACATTCGGCCCTGCTTTATCTTTTCCACACAACTCTCAACCCGATTTTTGATGTAGTAACTTTTAAAGTGACTTCTTATATCTGTTGGACTATACAAAGCAGCTTGCATTTGCAGCACCAAAAGGACTGTCTTAGGATCCATGTTCAGAGATGAGAGAAACCCACTAACCATGGTAAACTGATGAGAATATCTTAAAGAATCATAGCCAATTAGACTAATGTTTTGGGGTGACACAAGTAGAAAAGACTTTAAAAGATGTTAACAAAAGATTTACCTTGAATGTGCTCTGCAATGAAAAACACAAAATAACTTTTTTCAAATTGAGACCCAGTGCCATGAGATCTCCTTTGACACCTCTCCTGGGAGGACAATTTTATTGACATTGAAAGAAAACTTCTAGAAATGAAATAGTCTTAATATGGACTATGAACATTCAAAATTGTATATTAATAAAATATTTTAAGATACATTTGTCTGAGGAACATATCTTAAAGACTTATAAGATATAATATTGTTAAAATTATTTATTAGCTGTGCCAATGACTTTTGTATTAAAAATTATTGGAGTGACATTAACAAAATCAAATAAGTTTTAAGTGTATCATTCAACAAAAAGTAGTATGTATTTTGCATTGTGTATTCACCACCCAGTATTAGATTTCCTTCCATCACCAAATATTTGACCCCTTTTATCCCTACCTACCTCCCCAAACCCCCTTCCTTGTAGTAACCACTAACTCACTGTCCATGTCCATGAATTTCCATTTGTTTGCCATGTTTGTTTGTTGTTTTTAGTTTTATACCCCCCATATAAGTGATATCATGTGGTTCACTTAGCATGATAATCCCAAGATCCACACATGGCAGTATTTCATCTTTTCTTATTGCTGAGAAATACTTTATTATACATATGTACTTCATCTTCCCTATCCAATCATCTATCATAGAATACTTTAGTTGTTTCCATGTCCTGGCTACCATGAATAATGCTGCTATGAACACCAGGATGCACATATCTTTGCAAATAAACATTTTCAGGGTTTTTGGGTAAATACCCAGAAGAAGGATAGCTGGGTCACATTTCTTATTTTTTCGAGGAACCTCTATACAGTTTTCCATAGTGGCTGTACCAATTTGCTTTCCCACCAGCAGTGTATGAGAGTTTCTGCTAATGACTCTCAAATGTAAGTCTTTGGCATGAGGATTATTTTAGGCTGATTACTGTTAAGAAACAGAAGACTCAGGAAGTTTTTCTTTTTACTTCTCCCATAACTGACTAATAGAAGTTAGATAGTGAGCCCCACCCAAGAAGGGATTAATCACCAGAAATAACTACAAAGAATATGAGAGAGGTATGGTGAGGTATGAGAGACTGGGGGGACTCACCAAAGCCTGCTTATTCAGATTTCTCTCTGTGCTCCTTTGTTTATGTATAGCAAGCAAACATTTGTGCACCAAACATCTCATCTTCCTGTGAATTACTATTTCCCTTTGAAATCCGGACTCTTATCCCTTTTCCTCAGTTCAGAATGGCATATATGTCCCAATTGCCTGACTTTCTGTGGCCCTCATATTCTTATAAAGCATCATGCATACAAAATTAATTTTTTCTTCTGTTAATCTGTCTAATGTCAATTTAATTCTTAGATCTGTCAGAAGAACCTAGAAGCATAGAGGATAAAATTTTCCGCACCAGTAATAGTTCTTTATGAATCTTTTTTTATTTCTGTGACATAAGTTCTAAAATCTCTTTTTTCATTTCTGATTTTATTTATTTGTATCTTTTCTTTATTTCTTAGTCTAGCTAAGAATTTGATAATTTTGTTTATCTTTTAAAAAATCAACAAAGTTTCATAAATTTTTAAATTTTTCTATTCTCTATTTCATTATTTTTGCTCTAATCTTTATAACATACTTCCTTCTACTAACTTTGGGCTTAGTTTGTTCTTTTCCTAGTTACTTGATATGCAAATTTAGATTGTTTACTTGAGATCTTTCTTTTTCTTTTAATACAAGCATTTATCATTATAAATTTTATTCCTAGTGTTCCTTTTGCTGCTTCATGCAAATTTAGTATGTTGTGTTTTATTTTTATTTGTCTCAAAATATTTTATAATTTTCTTTTTGATTTCTTCTTTGACCCAATGGTTGTTGTGTTGCAGAAAAATCAGACTGGCAAGAACCAAACACCACTCAAAGAGTTGGAGAACTCATTTATTACTCTGGTGGTTCCAGAAGAGCTAATGCTCTGAAGATCTGGGCCCCGAGCTCAGGGGTAACCCCACTTTGATAGGGCTTATCCATAATAAATCTATTATCTAGACAAAACAAGAAAGGAGTTACAGCTGTTATCTAGGCAGAACAAGCAAAGGGGATACATCTGTTATCTAGACAGCACAAAGAAAGGGGAAGGTGAGTCTTCAGTTGATCTCAAGGTCACCCTTCCCTTCGGCTTATGCAACAAGCATGTCTATAGAAGCAGAACAGAGCTGACTACAAGATTAGCCATTTGAGTGGAAAATTTCTCTACATTTGAAAACTAGATTATTTAATTTTCATATACTTATGAGTTTCTATTTTTCTTTTGCTATTGGTTTCTAGTTTTATTACACTGTGGTAAAAAAAAATACTTGGAATGATTTTAATCATCTTAAATTTGTTGAAGCTTGTTTTGTGACCTTCCATGTAATTTATTATTGAATAATGTCTTGTGTATGCTTGAGAATAATGTGAATCCTAATGCTATTGAGTGGAGCATTCTTCATATGGCTGTTAGGTCCATTTGATCTATATTATTTTTTGAGTCTCCTCTTCTCTTATTAATTTCATATTTGGACGATCTATCCATTATTTAAAGTATGGTATTCAAGTCTTTTACTATTATTGTCTATCTCTTTTTTTAAGATCCACCAATGATTGTTTTATATATTTGTTACTTTGATGTTAGATGCATATGTTTATAATTGTTATATTTTACTTTTGATTTGATCTTTTAATCATTATGTAAAGACCTTTGTCTCTTGTGACAGTTTTTGACTTAATATTTATTTTGGCCACCCTTGTTCTCTATTTTACTATTTTATGCAATATTTTTTCATTACTTTACTTTCAGGCTATTGTATGTTCTTAAATCTAAAATTAGTCTTATAGACAGCATACAGTTGAATCTTGTTTTTTTATTTATTAACTACTCTATAGCTTTTGATTGGTGAATCTAATCCATTTATATTTAAAGTGATTATTAATGGACAAGGACTTACAATTGCCATTTTGTTAATTGTTTTCTATTTTGTAGTTCTTTTATTCTTCTCTTTCTCTCTTGACCCCTTCCTTTGAGATTTGATATTTTTGTAGTGATATATTTTGGTTATTTGACCTTTATGTTTTTCTCTATCTACTGTAGGTTCGATCTTTGTAGTTACTATGAGGCTGACATAAAATATTTTATTGCTATAAAAGTCCATTTTAAGCTAATAACAGCTTAACTTCAATTGCATATAAAAACTGTAAGCTATTATTTCTTGCACTCACAAATTCTATCTTATTAATATATGAACTTACTTTTTAAATATTGTGTATTCATTAACAAATTTCCATGGTTATAGTTATTCTTAATACTTTTGTCATTTAACATTTATACTAGGGTTAAAAATGGTTTATACATTATTATTACAGTGTTATATTATTCTCTATTTGTCTATATATTTACCTTTACAACTGAGATTTATATTTTCATATGCTCAATAAATCCCAAGTAGCCAAAGCAATTTAAACAGAAAGAACACCTGGTGCCATTATATTTGCTGATTTTAAAATATATTACAAAGTTACAGTAATTAATACAGCCTAATACTGGCATAAAAACAGATACATAGACCAATGAAACAAAATAGAGGACTCAGAAATAAACCCATACATATACAGTCAACTTATCCTCACTGAGGAGGCCAAGCACATACAATGGAAAAAAGATCATCTTTTCAATATGTGATGCTGGAAAAACTGGATATCCACATGCAAAAGAATAAAATTGGACTTTTATTTACATCATACACAAAATTTAACTCAAAGTGGATTAAAAACTTAAACATAAGACCTGAAACATAAAACTCTTAGAAGAAAACATAGAAGAAAAATTCATTGACTTTGGTTTTGGCAATAATTTTTTTTTTTTTTTTTGGGTGTTAAGAGAGGAGAGGAAGCATCTGGAAAATGTAGAGGAGAAAGCTCGCAGAAATAGCTGACTCAGTTGCTTATAGATTACCCACATCTATAAATCTCTAAATAGCTTTCTGCAAACTCTTGCAATGTCTACAAGACAAACGACTTGTAGATAAGATACGACCAGTGATCTGGAAATTTCTTACCCCTTGCAGCCCACCACCCAAAACTCCCTCTCCCTGTCCTGAGTCATGAGGTGCATGTAAAACCTCAGACAGAGAAATTACGTGCCTCTTGCATGAACACTGCAAAGGTATATAAACCATAAAAAATTTAACCAAGAAAGTTTGTGCTCTGGTGCCATTAAGCCCCACATGCTCTGCCATCTAATAAATTCTTCTCTCTCCAATAAAGTTGTCCCAGCATCCAATTTTCTCCATTCGGTGTCTCTTTCTGCAACACTGTGACCAAAAGCAAACACAACAAAAGTGAAAAACAACAAATAGGACTGCATCAAACTAAAAAGCTTCTGTGCAACAAAGGAAATGATAAAAAATGAAAATACAACCTACAGAATAGGAAAATCTGATAAAGAGCTCACATACAAAATATATAAGTAATGCAACCCAATACCAAACAAACAAACAAATAAATCTTGTCAGCCTATCCACCAGAAAGTGTCCTACATAGTACTCTACCATCTCCTAGGATTTTGGTCACATGTGACACAAGATTTATCATTTTTGCTAATTAAAAATATTTGCAAAGTTTTACTTGGGGGGAATTTTACTTAAACCACACCAGAAAGTAACTTGCATTTTTCTGAACCCATAGTTCTTTGTGTGAGGATGAAAACACCATTTGGGATCTCCCAGAATATTTTCAATACTCTAAACCCATTTCCTGTTCACTCTTACTCACTGATACTACACGGCACCAGAATCTAGTCCTGCATACGCTCTGCTTTATGCTTGCTAAGTGGGCAAAGGAGAAATATAGGGTGTCACAGAGATGCTGGCCTCTGTATAAGTTCCAGGACAAATGAAAGCCATCCCTATTCTAAAAAAATTATCTTTTTTGTTGAGCCTCTATTGGCACCATCACTATAAGCTAACACACAGTTCTCAGAAAGAATTAAATGTCACTGTGGAATTGAGGGTCATAGAACCAGGTCTGCAAAATTGTGCACCTGTGAAAATTAACTACACAACTGGCCTAGACACACCTGACTAGGGTCTTCTGCAAATTCATGCTGACCATCAACTATTTATTGCCTATTTTATATCTTGACTCTTAGTATTTTCAGAATGGATATCAACAATCTCACCATTGTTTGGAAGACTTATATCCCCCAATTTGATTTGAAATGCTATGGCCAACAATGTATTTTTCAGCTTCTTCTATGAAAAATAACCTTGTCTCATCAAACTGTACCCTTATTTAAGTCATCTTCATCCCAGAATATAAAGTAATTGCTCTGTTATCATGAAATCCACTGCATGATCAATTTGGCCCCAAGTTCCTTCCAAAGGGATATGATGGTACTTTGAACCCAAAACAGAGGCTCTGCATGAGTACATGATCATCAGATGTGTCAGCAATTAATCACCACTTCAATCCCTCTGACAAGGAGCCTTGTGCCGCTAGTGAAGATGAAGTGGAAGCTCTGACAGTGTCAAAAGAAACGTTAAGGGACTGGATCCAGAGATGAGGCTTAGTAACACATTTTGAGGTTTCTTCTAACAAGTGTGGGTGATCTGCTTTATCTTGAATTATCTTGACTGCATTATTACCAGGGATATTAGTAAAATACCATCTATATATTAGTGACCTAAAGTTGAATCTAGCTTTAGTGTCTCTCTTCTATCAGATGTATTGTCCCACATCCATCTGGTCTAAAACTTAATTCATTGTATATAACCACTTCAATTCTCAAGAATAAAAATATTTTGTATTCTATCTTGATTAATAATACAGTCATCTATACAGTTCTTCTCTTTACATAACATTTTATATACACATTTAGTTAGTCATCAATTCTGGTCCATTCAGCATCCTAAATGTCACTTAAATCTTTGTTCTTTTTTATTTACTCTGCCTAGTTGGTTTATTATCTACTCTTGTCTCCACGGTAACCAAACAATCTCCTAATTGATTTCCTGTAATTAATATCTAGCACTGCCATTTGCCACAACTACCCAAAATTTTTTTTCTAAAACATATCTGATCATGTCACCTTTACTTCTTGATGGCTTTTGAGAAGATAAGAGGCAAATGCTGGCACCTGCACTGGCTGGCACTTTTGATAATTTCTTCCCTGATATAAGATGTCAATGAATGTTTTTGAAGGAATTGTTTTGAATAGAAAAAAATCCTGTTTTTTGTTTGTTTGTTTTTAAATGTCTTTAAAAAACACATCTAGTCTCTTTAGTTGAAAATTTGGCTTAAACGATTGATGATGGAATTCTCTCTCCCCAGAACCTACTCTTAGGATTTCTTTGTCACTCAGCCCACTGACTCCCTTCTCCAGTTATGAACAGTCTATCAGCTCCACATGATACTGCCTCCCTGATTGCAGTCTAAACCTACTACTCAACATTCCAGGTACCAATACATGCTAAAGGAGAGAAAGAAATTTAATTAAAACTATCACTAATATTGAAAATTACCATATAGTAACTAGTATTGTAAAGATTTTCTGATAATCTGCAATAAATTGAGTTTTTTTATGAAAGTAATAAAATATAAAGCCAATTATAGTCTTGGATACAGACAACTTTATTTCTCAATTCTCTCCTGTTCACTATATACTGCCAAATTTTCTATTTGTTACAATGTAAATTTAGATGACCAAGCAGCTTTAAATCAAGGCAATATGGGTGGTCAATGCTACATTTACCTTCCCCTCTTAGAAGTTCACAATGCAAGTGATCTGTATCATAAGCATCCCATATTCACTTTATAATACATTTATAATACATTTTTGTGTGTTTAACCCTAAGACTTCTAAACTTATTTTATTTTGGAATACTACCATGTTTACTGTTTAATACTTCATTATAATGTGGTATTAGAGTTCGTTTTGGCAACTCTGGCACAATATATTTTGTCTCCTTTTAAATTTACTTCTTTTATGCCCTTTATATGCCAAATGCCCCACCCTTTCTACTACACAATGGCACTTCAGGACACTTTTCATGCATAAGAAGAAATATTTGCTTCATACTGGAACAAAAAGTCTTTAAAAATAGAATTAATTAGTCATCCTCTAGAACAATTTGAGAATAATTCTGTCTGATAGAATTATGTTAGTTTTCATATCTAGATCTTTTCAAGTCTTATTGTTTTATGGTGAGGTGCTTGGGAATACATTTTGTTTATAAATATAATATGCATTTATAATTATTGTAAGAAATAATTTGTCTTCAGAAATAATATCATTTTAGAACACAAAGGGGAAAATCTCTTGACTAAACAGTTAAGGTTTGTGAAACAGATGGATCATCAATATTTTATATAGTACTTTTTATATTCAAATGCTTGTAAGTATTAGTACAGTCTTCACAATATAGCTCTTAGATAAGTGGCGAGCATAATTTAATAAACCATTTCACAATTTGGAAACCTGAACCACCTAAAAGTTTATTCTTTGACTCAATTGTTGAGAAAAATCATTTGTAGAGATGAACATTGAACAGAAAATGAGGAGGTGCAAATCCATAATGGAAAGCTGAGGAAAGATCTAAAAGAAGGAGATCGTGCATGCTCATGATAGACCGACGCTTCTTAAGCAAGGTCCTGAGTCATAGACACCTAGGAGCATGTTAAAATGTGGTGATTTGAGCTAACTGTGAGAATTTGGTTATGTAGGTCTGGGGTGTACCCTAACACTCTGCTGATGAAAGAAGCTTTCTGTGTGATCCCTCATTACTCTAAAGTTTGAAAAACACTGCAATAAGGTAGTGAGTGATCATGGTACTTGTATTACATATCGAAATTAGAAATTAAAGACATGACATGGGCACTACAATGAAGGAACTAAGGGATTTATCTGCATCATCCAAGGTGAAGGTTGAGGCAAGTTTTTTTTTGCTATGAGTTTGTGACCCTGGGCCCAATATGTATATCAAAGTAAAAATCCTAGTTGTTTTTTTTGTTGTTGTTGTTTTTGTTTGTTTGTTTTTAGACAGTTCTTGGAGGACTTTGCCTCTGAAAAGAATTTCATTTTGAGAACTTGTCGCAGATTTCTTGAAGCCTACGTGGGGGCAGAGTCCATGGCCACAATTACCTACGAGGGGCGCTTTGTAGTGAGAACTACTCTAAAATGTAGCATAGAAGGGTCAGTGTCAGAAATGCTTTTGCATTCAGGGGTCTTCCTAGGCCATTCAGGGCTTCAGCTGATAGCCAAAAATAATCAACTTTAACCTTCTTAACATGTGCACTTAAATACAAACAAGCCTTGTGAAGTGTAAAGTACTGAATCTGTAGTATTTAACTATTAATGAATCGAGGGGATGGAATTTCCTTGCAGAAACTATTCTTCTGCTTGGCAACTATGTAACCTTGGGCTGACAATCTGGCTTCACTGGCTCTTAGTTATCTTTATGGATACAGCAAGATGATTGGGTTAAGTTTTTGATCCACATAGCTCCTCTGCAAAGCATTATTGTGACAATAACCTGAGAGTGGAGTTTGGTAATAAATTATTTAAAACATCTTTTTAATTGACTTTAGGAAGCTCAGATACAGACAGGCCTTAAGGTTAACTTTCCATACTCAAATTTTATCAATTATTTTATTAGATCACCTTCCAAATCGATAACTTACAAAGCATGTGACAATGAAAATAGAACACAACTTGAATAAGTCAGTTTGGTGTATGTTAGTTTGAACACAACCCTGACCAAGTAGGGCCTTGTCAGAAGGTGGGGCCACAGGGGAATGGGGTAAAAGGTGAGCAATGGAAAGAAAAACTGCCTCCATAGTCCCAGGACCACCCTGTATGACGGTGTTAAAAATTATCAAGAAAATAAGGCTGTAGCATAAAGTTTAGAGAAAAAGAAAGAATGTACTCTGTCTCAGCTGTGCTCCACTTGAATTAACAGCAAGACGTCCAGAAAAACATAACTTCTGACAGGCTTAACATTTGGTCAAAGTATCACCCCATGTGAGTCTGAGGAGGTGGCTGAGTAGCTGACATGAAGCTTTATCCCATCCCCACCAGAGATTTGTTCCAAGTTATAAAGGCCAAGCCTGCAGTGTAACATATATTTCTTGCCTTTGTATCGTGTGTGAGGGACTGCCACCAGTCATAGGCTGATCTGATCTAGCCCTGCCATCAATGAGCTGACAGGTCAGTGGATAATACGATAATACAACCATGTAGGAGAACCATTCAGCCTTTACAATTGTCATATGGTAACTGCCTTGGTAGAGGGGAGGCTTCTAACCCAGCTAGCATAGGGCCAGTGCCTCTGTGTTTTTGTTGTTTCTGTGCTTTCATTGTTTTTGTCCTTCCTGTCTTGATGTGCAGTACTCTCTTAGGCATCAAGTGCTGACCAGGTGAGCAAGGCCTCAAAAGCCAGGCTCACACCATGTCACAAAGTGGATAAAGTTTTGCATTTCTTTTTTCTAATCACAAAACTAAGTCAGCAAAAACTCCTAGATTGGAATTAATACTTGGAAACTCACTGGGCAACTCAGAGTCCTGATCAGCGTGGTATATTATTTAACACTCAGGAAATTTGAAGTCAGTTTGAATATCCCCTAGGCAGAGAGCATGCTCTCTCACTTCCTTGGACTACTAGCCATCATTTTTCTAATTCCCTTTTCATGACAGGCCAGCTCTTCAAATCTCTGCACTTCCTGCAGGAGTCTCTGCTTTTACTGCCCGCTTACACAATTTAAGTTCTACCCAGGCTTCTCACGTGGGTTTTGACATCAGGCAGTAACATTGGGATATGGAGTGCCAGTGGCTCCCACTTACCGAAGCCATTGTTTACTGGCTTCAGTTCCTTTTTGTTGATGTTGTTGTTGTTCCTGGCATTCAGATATCTTTGCTTTCTTTTTCTTATTTTAGAATTTACATACATAAAAATGCCATACAGAGCTGTAGTTCAAGTTCAGACTCTGACTCTATCATGCCTATGCTTAAATCTCATTCCTGTTATTGTAATATTGTGGACAATTTTTATAAAACATCTATGTTTAATTTTGTTTAGCATGGAATTCTTTAAACTTTTTTTAAATTAAAAAGCAATTTTAGATTTACAGATAATTGCAGAGGTAGTTTGAAGAGTTCCCTTGTACCCATACCAACATTTCCTAATTGTTAACATTGTATATTAGAACAGTACATTTGTCACAACTAATGAACCTATATAAATGCATTGACATTAACTAAAGACCATATTTTACTAAGGTTTCTTTAATTTTAAATGAATGACCTTTTTCTATCCTGGAATTCCATCTGGAAGACCACCTAACACTTGGTTTTATGTCTCCTTAAATTCCTCTTGACCTTGATACTTTCTGAGATGCTTCTTGTTTTTGATGACCTTGACAGTTTTGAGGAGTGCTGACCAAGTATTTTGTAGATGGCCCTCACTTTGAGTTTCGTTGGAATTTTCTCTCATGACTAGATTGATGTTATGGGCTTGAGGAAGGACTAATACAGAAGAAAAGTTATTTCCACCAAATCAGATCAAGGGTATATGCTAGCAACATAATTTGTCACTTTCGATGTTGACTGATTTTCTGGCTGAAGTAGTGTTTAATGTGATGTAGTAACTTAGATGATATTCCAGAACATTAAAAATCTTTAGATAAAAAATAAGATTATCTAAATAGAGTATTGACTTAATAATAGTGTATTGGTTCATTAGTTGTGGCAAAAATACCATACCAGAATAAAACATTAATAATAGAAGGAATTGGGTATATGTGGAAAGAAATCCTCTGTATTATATTTTTAATTTTTCTGTAACTCAAATATTTTTTATTAAAAAAGTTATTTAATTATTTATTTACTTATTTACTTAATCAAATAAAATCATGATTAAAAAAATATTCTCAGTGCATTATTTACTCAACCATTCCCCTTCTCCAATGATCACTGATGTATTTTCAGTCTCTATACTTTTTGAGATTTTGTTTTTGAACATCATATAGTTAGAAACATATAATATATAACCTTTTGAAACTTGTTTCTTTTACTTAGCAATATGATTCTAAGATTGCTCCATTTTCTTGTATGGATTGAAAGTGCATTTTTTTCAGTGCTAAATAATATTCCACATTGTATGGATTCTTCTATTCATTTGCTTATGGAAGGACAACTTGGCTGCTTCTGTTTTCTTTTTCTTTTTCAATTAGATTGACAGTATTATTTTATATTAGTTTTAGGTGTACAATATGGTGGTTAGACATCTATATAATTTATGATGTGATCCCCTTGATTAGTTTTGTGCCCACAAGGCATTATACAGTTATTATAATATTATTGACTATATTCTCTAGGCTGTACTTTATATCCCCATGATTATTTTGTAACTGTCAATTTACATTTCTTAATCTCTTTACCTATTTCACTCAGTCCCCTAAACCCCCTTTTTATCTAACCATCACAAGTTTGTTTTCTGGATCTATGAGTATGTTCTTGTTTTATTTATTTGTTAATTTTGTTCCTTAGATTCCACATATAAGTGAAATTATATGGCATTTGTCTTTCTCTGTCTTATTTTTTCATTTAGCGTGATACCCTCTAGGTCCATTTATATTGTTGCAAATAGTAATATTTCATGTTTTTTATGGTTGAGTAATATTTCGTTGTATATATGCATGGCATCTTCTTGATTCAATCATCTATTGATGAGCACTTAGGTTGCTTCCATATCTTGGCTATTGTAAATAGTACTGCAGTGAACACGGGGTTGCATATAGCTTTTGGAATTAATGTTTTGAGTTTTTTGGATAAATACCCAGAAGTGGAATTGCTAGGTCATAAGATAGTTCTATTTTTAATTTTTTAAAGAAATTCCAAACTGTTTTCCATAGTGGTTGTACCAATTTTCAGTCCTACCAACAGTGCACGAGATTTCCCTTTTCTGCACATTCTTGCCAACACTTGTTTTTTGATTTATTGATGATAGTCATTCTGACAGGTGGAAAGTGGTATCTCATTGTGGTTTTCTGTCACATTTCTCTGATAATTAATGACATTGAGCATCTTTTCATATGTCTATGGGCCAACTATATGTCCTTTTTGGAGATATGCTTATTCAGGTTCTTTCCCCATTTTTTAATTGGATTGTTTGTTCTTTTGGTATTGAGTTGTATGAGTTCTTTATAAATTTTGGATATTAAGTCCTCATCAGATGTATCACTGGCAAATATCTTCTCTCATTAGTTAGGTTATCATTTTGTTTTGATGATGGTTTCTGTTGCTGTACAAACCCTTTTTATTTTGATGTAGTCTCTTTTGTTTATGTTTACTTTCATTTCCCTTGCCCAAGGAGGTATATCAGAAAAAAAAATATTACTAAGAGCATGTCAGAGAACTTGCTCCCTATGTTTTCTTCTAGGAGTTTATGATTTAAAGTCTTACATTTAAGTCTTTAATCCATTTTGAGTTTATCCTTGTACATGGAGTAAGAAGGTGGTCCAGTTTCATTGTTTTGCTTGTATCTGTTCAGTTTTCTGAATGCCGTTAATTGTAGACTGTCTTTACCTTGTAGTATATTCTTGCCTCCTTTGTCATAGATTAAATGAGCAAATCGGCATGGATTTATTTCTGAGCTCTGTATTCTGTTCTATTGTTCTATGTGTCTGTTTTTATGCATCTATCATGTTGTTTAAATTATTAGTCTCATAGTCTAGTTTGATATTTGATAGCACGATACCTCCAACTTTCTTCTTTTTTCTCAAGATTGCCTGTGCTTTATTTGATGTCTTTTACAGTTCCATGTAAATCTTAGGATTGTTCTAGTTCTGTGAAAAATGCCATCGGTATTTTTATAGGGATTGCATTGAATCTATATATTGATTTGGGTAATATAGAATTTTAACAATGTTTATATTATTTCTATCCATGAGCATTGCATTTGCTTCCACTTATTGATATCTTCTATTCTTTTATCAATGTCTTATAATTTTCTGAGTACAGGTCTTTTACCTTCATGGTTAAATATATTCCTAGTTATTTTATTTTATTGAATACAATTGTGAGATTTTTAAAAAAATTCTCTTTCTGATAATTCATTACCAGTGTACAGAAATGTAATCAATTTCTGAATATTAATTTTGTATGCTCCTACTTTACTAAATTCATTTATAAATTCTAACAGTTTTTTGGTGGACTTTTAGTGTTCTCTTCTTGTACTGTCATGTCATCTGCAACTACTGACAGTTTTACTTCTTCCTTTCCAATCTGGAATTCCTTTTTATTTCTTTTTCTTGTCTGATTGATGTGACTAGAACTTTCAATACTATGTTAAATATAAATTATTCCAATGATTATTAAAAATTACTTTCTGTTGAGCACAGTTTTAATCAACAATTCCAGAGTTCAGTTGAGAGTGGTAGAATTTAGGTTTTGTCTACCTATATTAAAAAAAAAAAAAATTGTGACAATGTAAAGTCTTTAAGGTAAAACAGTGTAATGTCAAGTTCATTCAGCAAATATAAACATTCCTTATCCATAATATGAGATGTGAAAGCAACAGCTAAATAACAATTGCTGCTGTTGCTAGCAGTGGCATGGAAAATTCTTGTTGAAAAAACAGAGTAAAAGTAATCCTTTGTTTCACTATAACCAAATAAATTTTTAACATTTTGTGTGCTTCTTTAGTTAATGAGAAAGCTAATGTTTCTAGTGATGCCAATACAGATCTATAATAGGGTGTAAAAGCTAAATCTAGAATCTACCATAACTTTGTAACAACAGCAATTAAATTTTTTTTCATTAAAGTCATAGAAATACAGTTCTCAATGTTCCAAAGAACTCATATAAATATCAAAGAATAATAGAAGAGAGAAGAGGTAGAATGGTTGAGAGAAGTGTGGTCACTGTATAATGAATATTAGTTAAATGTTCCATTTTAGATCATGAGATGTGCTTCATCCAATTAAAAAACTGAGCAAAGAAGTAATTTATTCAGAAATAGCTTGCAAAAAAATTATTAGAAAATGAAAAATAACTAACAAAACATTGATAAGAATTCATCATCTGTCATCCACATGGAATAACACCAACTCACATAAACATTTTAAAAATAAATAGATCAAAATCTGACAACACAAGAGGGATTTTTATTCCAAAGGAATGGTCTAAGCAGGTTGAAAGAGATCCATCTATTATGTTTGAAGTAAGATCAAAAATAATTTTTATAGATGCACTTTCTAAATTAACTCTGATACTGCTGAGGTAGGTATTAAAGAAATCTTTGAAGAAATCAGCCAACATTTCTGTCTTTAATTCAGGTGACCTACTTTGGACCTAAGTACATGTACAGCAGTTGAAAAAGGCAAAATATGACAGCAGCATTATAGTTGAGATTTTGTACGCACAAAATCCCACAAAATCAAATTTATGGTTCCCATAGCAACTGTAACTCTGAAACACTGCATAGTATAGTAAGCATTGCAGTGAGCTCTATAGTTACAGGTGAAAGATATTTTGGTCTACAATTCTTTATTTTCTATTGCTGGTATTAATTTTTCGAAAAATTCTACTTTTGGGCTCTAAATTTTTAATTTTGTCTTTACTGAGTGATGAATAATATTGGAAAGTATGAGAAAAACAGTTACATGACTTATGGTAGAGAAGCCTGGAAAAATTAGTTTTAGTTTTCAAATATATATGCTACTCTTTTTTCATGTAAGACACTTTGAGAGTACAAATTGGTAGTAAAAGATGTTCTGACCCAGTAATACAAAACACTATATATGTGTGTGTGTGTGTGTGTGTGTGTGTGTGTGTGTGTGTGTGTGTATAGTGTATATATATAGTGTATAATATATATACACACACACACACACACACACACACACACATACACAAACACTCATACAATAAACACACATGCATATTCCTACATCTAGAAATTAAAATGTATTAGGTAATTTATATAACTTGAAATAATAAACAAAGATAACAGCATTTAAAAATGTTATAGATGTTTCATGAGGCATATCATAATTTTTATCTATATCTTTTTTAAAAAGCAAGATATCATGTTTAGAAAAATGATGCTTAATGATGAAATTAGATTCCAGACTTTACCACCAGCTAGACCCTGATTTTGGAAAATGTATGAATGAATACCATTGGCAACTTATTCACCCTATATTTTCCTCTCTAATAGAATACCAAAAGTGTTTGAATATATATCTTTCTCCAAGAGATCCCAGAAAAGGTGACCCATCTCCAGCACTAGAAGTATACTCTGTTTAGCCAAGTCAGCCAAGATATTCCACCCTCTTGCCCATAAGTGCTCTGGCCTTGTACATGTGACCTAGTTATGGCTAATAAGAAAATGAGGACAATTTATAAGAGGAGTTTTTAGGAAAGATCCTTTGATACTAATTCATGGGTCAGGAGGAAACAGTCTTTGCTCTTGCACTAGACATTGACAAGTTCAGCTGGGCTGTCTCAACCAGCTTGAACATCCAAGGAGAAATTCTAGCTAACAACAAGAATGTCAAAGAAGGGAGAGAGAACAAAATAGAATTCTGAAATTTGGTGTTCCCTTTGATTTATTCATTATGGAAGATATTAAGTTCTATTTGTAAGTCAACTTAAGTAAAAGATTTCTATTATTCGCTGCCCAAATCATTCTTACTGATACTATAAATTATTAAACCTTCTGAATTTTAATTTCCTCATTTATTACACATAAAAAATAATCCTATCTTCCAGAAAAATCTACAAAAATTCTCTGAATTGAATGGCATTATACAAATATGAGAAAAGTAAATTGACCTTAATACATATATTTTATATATCCAGGGTGTACTAGAGCCAGCTTGTACTGCTAGCAAGGGGCAATTTTCAAATTTTTCTAAATTTTGAAAGCCAGTTGACATCATACAGTTAGCTTAAAATCAACAATGATAAGATATTTATCCATGAAGGTATGTTTCCAAGACTCTCTGTAGATACCTGAAACCACAGATAAACCCTATATATACTATTTTTTTATAGTTACATGCTTATGATAAAGTTTAATTTACAAATTAAGTAGCATAAGAAATGAACAACAATAACTAATAATAAAATTAGAAGTAATTTATTGCTTCTCTTTAGCATATTGAATTGTTGGCATTACTACTCTTGTACTTTCAGGCCATTGTGATGTAAAATAAAAGTTACTTGAACACCAGCACTGCAATATCATGACAGTTTATCTGATAACCAATATGGCTAAGTGACTAACGGATGGTAGTATATACCCTGTGGATATTCTGAGTAAAGAAATGATTCACATATTGGGTGGGACAAAGATAGAAGGCACAAGATATCATTATGCTACTCAAAATGGCATACAATTTAAAACTTATGAAGTGTTTATTTCTGGGATTTTTTATTAAACATTTTCAGACCATGATTAACCATGGCTAACTGAAACCACAGAAAAGGAAACTAGGTGAGGAAGATTACTGTACTATGGGCAAGGACTGTATATCAGGGCTCTTCTTTAATTCAGAGAGCCAGTTGTTAAAATTTACCAGCATGCTATTATTATTTATATCTATCCTGGAAAAATCTTATTCTAAGATAATCTTGAATACCCCCCAAAAGAGAGAATCTCTAGTCTTAAACTATGCTTGGTTAAAGGATAGTTAATTTTCTTCAGCCATCTATCATCTATTCAGAAGTTTCTTTCCTTTATATTTTTTCTAGACCCTGATTCTCTAGATATAATGTCATTTGTGGAACTCAGAACTCATGCCCAAGCCCAAAGGAAAACAAAAGAAAGTATTAATAATAATGACTATAGGTAGTTATCATCTTCATCTTCATTTATCCACCAAATATATTTTGAGGTCTTTCTACATCAGGCACTGTAGCAATAAGATAAACATCTGGTATAAGATATGAAGCACTTGATAGCTATCTTCAAGAAACTCACATTCCTGTAGTAAAAGACAAATGCAAAAATAGCCTGGGGAGCACAAAGATTTCAGAAACTTAGCTAGAAACTGTGAGGGAAAGGCTTCTAGGAAGAGGGAGAGTTCAGTAGGTTAAGAGGCAAAAAAAATAGGTAAAGTAAACATTGATCCATTTGAAAACTACTAAGTTACCCAGTTGTCTAGTAATCTGGACATAAATAATAAGTAGATGAGAATAGAGAAAATCAATGGCAGGAAAGGAGTGGCCACCAAAACCAAATTCTAGACATAAAGTATAACAAAAAATGAAAATTATTGGATTTATTGATTAAGATGTCACTGTTGATCTCAAAGCACTTTAAGTAAAATAATAGACATAAGAGTCTCATCATAATAATGAATGGTCATGGATTAAATGGACAGTTATAGTCTGTGTTCATAAAATATAAATATATTTTGTAAAAATATATAATCACATACTGTAACTGTGTGTATGTATATGTGTAAGTGTGTGTGTAAGAGAGAGAGAGGAAGAGAGAGAGAGAGGAACTTAAGGAAAGGAGGACTAGGAGATGAAGTTATACAAATAAGAAGAAATACTTAAGATAAGAAAAGGTGGTTGGGGCTTTGTGAAAAATCTTAAACAAATGAAAGGATATCTTTTCCTTCAATATATAAAAATAAATAAATTTTGGTGTACACATAAATATATTTGTAAATCAAGTTGAGAAACCAAAAATAAAATAATCTAAGAAAACATGTAAATCTAGAATAGTAAAGTACCAATATAAAATTGAATCAAATGCATAAAATAAATCATTTACAACACAGAGAGGCTGAATCAGTGAAAGAAAAAGGAAGAATGGCAGAAAGATAATAAGAAATTTAAAAGGAATTGCTGCCATAGTAATATGGAAAAGAGCCATTAGAACCACACAGATTAACCAAATATTAAATCAAATGGAATTCAGAGCCACCTATGTGGACACTAGGAACCCGGTTGATCAGCCATAGGGCCATACCATGGGGAACCTACAGAACAAAGATTCCTGCTGAGATTACTAACAACTGCTTATCCATACCTTTAACACTTATCCATACCATGAAAGGAAAACAGAAAAACAAAAACCTAAAGCTGTATCTTGCACAAATTAAATATAAATTAAACCATTCATTCCATTCTTTACTTTTTATAATTATCATTTTTATAGAATATATATATATATATATATATACATATATATATATATATATATATATATATATGCTGCTTGTGGCCTCATTCTCTGACTTTGAGAAGAAACCATGTTTCTGTCTGTGGAGTGTTATTCCTTCTTTAACAAACTTTCCTTGTCTTTAGCTCTGGTTCACTCTTGAATTCTTTCCTGTGCAGAGCCAAGGACCCTCTTTCAGTGGGCATAGATCTTGAGTCTCCATTTGTGGGGATTTATCCTGCCCTGCATAAATAGAACCCAATAAATAGGAAAAGAGTGTTTTCCAAAAGGAGGACAGCAGGTCAAAATGCTGCAGACAGGTCTGCTAAGGTTAGGAGAACAAGCAGTTCTTACAAAAAACAAACAAACAAACAAACAACAACAACAACCAAAAAAACCTTTAGAAGTCACTAGACAGGTAAGAACAGCCAGATAGTTATGGGTGAGATGAAAGTTATGGGTGAAATTCTAAGAAATGTACTCAAGTACATTTTTTTGTAGTATCTAAAATAATTTTTTATATCTGTATGGTCTTTTCTGATGGTTTCATGCTGGTTGTTTATTACTTTAAAATGGTGTCTTCTATTTATTTAACATTTCATAAATAGTTATTTATGTTCTTTACCTGACATTTCAAGTAAATGGAGTCCTTAGTGAAAGTGGGGAGGAAAGGGGGACACTTAACAAAGGTCTCTCTTGTTTTAGTGAACTCATCAAAGTGGATTCTCCTCTCCTCTCTCCTCTCCTCTCCTCTCCTCTCTCACTTGACAAAAAGACTGTAAAAATTTTAATTTCAGAAGGCCTGAATTGAAGATTCCCCCCCCCCAAAGATTTGTGTTTGCTTCAACTAAAAGCAAGGGGAGGGATGCAATTAACTTAGGATGACTTTAACCCTCTTGAATGGCCCAGCTTAATGGAATCTAGGGCAAGTTTCCTTCTATTCACCACTTACCTCTATATCCCCAATTTCAGTCCACTTACAACTTCATAACTGCCAATACTTAACTATTGACACACCTAGAAAAATTTATTTCCTTAGTGTAAGTCCAGAAATACATTGAAAATTATATATTTTCATAAGGTATAGATGTATTGTAGTGGGAAAAACTTTTGATTGTCCAGATAACTTGAAACAAATTTATAGATTTTCAAAATTCTAAAATAACAATCTGTTACTTTTTTACTAAAAAGTATGTTTCTATATGTTGTATTTTGCATCCTTTTTCCCCATTTTATGAGATTGATTTTGAGTGTTTTTAAAAAATTTTTCCCATTCCTATCCTCCCACATACACCTATCCACTCACATACACAATTTTGAAAATACACCCTTTATTATTAATTTAGTAATTATCATTAAAAATTTTAACATCCAAATGTCATCATAGTTATTTAAAACCTAAAATTAATCAGTTTCTCCATCCTTCTAGAAGAATAGATGAGTTTTGGAATGTTTTAACTCTAGTCAAATTCTTGCTTTCTTACATTTATTATTAGCCAGTATTTTAGTCCTGCCTTGTTTATTTTTAAGATAAATTTTACTGAGGTATAATTTACATAAAATTTAAGTGAATAGTTTGAATTTTGACAAATATGAACCACCCACATGAAGATATAGAGAATTCCTATAACCCTACATCTTTGGGCCCTTTCTCCTCTCCCTCTCTGTCTTCATTTCTTTTCATGCTCTGAATTTAGATGTGATTTCTTTTTATCTGGAGTCCTTCGACTTTCTGGATCTGAGGATTAGGGATTTTTCTTTCTAATGTAAATGTTTCACTTTTAGAAGTTGTATTTGAATCTTTTAGAAGTTGGCTTTATCTTTTTTATAATAAATTGTGACTTGCTCATATATCTTATTGTTATCTTTTTCAGCTGCAAATATTAAATATTCAATCATACTTCTTTTACTAATATGTAGTTCCAACAATTAAATCCTGTAGTTAGAGAAATTAAAAATCTAACTCTGCTGTTGTTTATCTCCTTTTTTTTAATGGTGGTTTCTTTCCTTGTGTGTGTGTGTGTGTGAGAGAGAGAGAGAGAGAGAGAGAAAGAGAGAGAGAAAGAGAGAGTGGATTAAAAGTTTATAATATTCTGAATTCTATCTGAGGAGTTTTATTTCGAGTTAAGCATGCAAATCTACTGAGCTTTTGCACACATCCAACCCTGAAACATGCTTTGATCAGAAGGCATGTAAATTCAAAATTTTAAACCACATAAAGAAGCTTTTGGTTATAAATGAGTTCTTAGATACATTTTTCTCTCCAGAGCCAAACCCAGACTAATGTCATTGGGCTATCCTCCCATTAGCAAGAAGATTTCTTTTCTAGCTTACTTTTTCACAGAAGGTGTAGCTTGTAGAAGTTCTTCATTTTTTATAGAAGGTTTTCATTCTAAATCCATTTTTTTTCCCCCATGGCTAATGGTCCTGTCTCCTCTGTCCTACATGGTCCTTAAAGCCCAGTCATATACATCACCAAAATTCTCACTCATCTGATAATAGTAGAAGCTTCAGTGTCATTTTATGGCTTTTTGTAACAAAAAATATTCTCAATTTTCAAATTTCTTTTGCCTCCATTGTTTCCTATTTATGAAGTTGAATAATTTTCCCAGTATACTGAGCCCAAGTATTAAACAATCAAACTCATTCATATCTAAGTGATAATAGCTAGTAGTTAGTCAACCTTTCTAGATGTTTTTGGATCTTAGAGTAAAAGTTTATGAACATGAAACTAAAAGGGTCTCTGTGTTTGAGGAGAAGGAGATTTCTGGAACCCATTTTTTGACCAGCTAACTCTTGCTGAATAAATAATGCATTATTGAAGCCATCATATTTCTTTTTTATACTGCTATAGTGGAGATCAGAGGATCTCTTTTTCAAATGTTAATTTCTTCATTAATTTATTCAATTAGTAAATATTGATCAAGAGTCTATGATGGGGCAGGCTCTGTACTGCAGTAATAGGAAAGAAATGATGAGAAACATAAAACTGGTTCTTTTCTCATAAATATTATGGCCTAGTCAGGGAAGCAAAGAACCTAACAACTACACAAATATAAAAAAGTAAAAGAACATCTTAGAAAATGCTTTGAAGTAGACACCCTGTGCTAAGAGAGCCTCTGATGATAGATCTTAGTCTGAGGGGCAGGATAAGTTCCTTTGGAAGTGATGTTTGTGGCAAGGTGGAAAGAATGACTTATGCCTGGTTGTGTGGCTTGTGTGAAAAAAACAAAAACAGTGATGGGAAACAAAGCTGCAGAGGTAAGCAGGGTCAGACTGAGGGGAATAAGTTTCTCTATTTTCAGTCTCTATTAATCAGGACACAAGCATAGAGCTCTGTACTAGAAAGAAGAAACAGAACAAGGAATTAACATGATTAACATTGCCATAACTTTCTTCCCAGTGAAAATATTTTAGGTGTTTTAGTCATTACTTACTCATGGCTAACCTATGATACCTCACATTCCTCTTTTAAAATATTAAAAGCTGTTGTGCAGCTAACATCTTAAAATAATTAGATAAGTCAATCAAAATAATTTCCTATTTCCTTCCATCCAAATTCTGCAAATACAGCCAAGTTAAACTTTGCAGAAAAGAACTACATGGAACAATTTCAATTCCTTAATGTGCAATCAAAGGATCTATCACTCTCATTCAATGTCAGTCTCTTTCTAAATGGCAGCTAAAACAGTTAATCAACTAGTCCACTAGAATAAAAAAAACCCTAATATTTAAGGATAAAAGATAAATTCTACAATGATTGTGCATTTACTCATTCATTTAGTTGGTAAATACTCATTAAATATTGATTATGTGTCAGGTTCTATTCTCTATCCTAAAAAGAGAAACATAATTAACTTCCACAGTTTTATTATTTAGATATTTATTTTAAAAAGTAAACAAAACTCTTAACTTTTTATTTGATGGTTTGCACTTGAAAACAATACTCATGTTTCCTGGCTTGCGTGTGTATAAGGCATTATAAGGACAGTTTCTGAGAAGGAAGGAGAGAGAAATTGCACAAGTTCTGAGGTCCACAGAGTTCAGTCTCACCTTGATGCTGACAGAAGCATTTGGTTAACAGATAAGCCTAATAGCAAGGCAGTTATACATTCTAGATACAAATGATTTATAGACTCAAAAGAAATTTTATGCTAAAACATATATAACTTTCCATTCAGTCCTTGCTTTAAAACAAGTGAATCTGTTATGCTATTATATGCTTTGTCTGTTACTCAATGCTTATTGTGCTTTCTTGTTTATTACTTCATTAACTGAATTGAAGTAGGCTTTGGAAAAAACATTCTTAACTTATTTTCTTGCTGATGACTCTTCCATCTCTTTCTTCATTGGCTTTTTTCAATATGTCTGGAAATAAAAATTTAAGAACAGATGACTAATGTAAGCATGTAAGAAGATTGAAGATGAGACACCTGAAAGGGCAGTCACATGGTTTCATGACAGCACTCATGATGTAGGTGATGGTGAACACAAACTGCACTAGTTGAGCTTATGTGAGATATTTCTTCCACTAAAGATTACTTGTGCATCAGTGGAAACACAGACAGTCCATAATAGAAGTTCAGAAGAAAGCAGATAAAACTGTTTAAAGTGGGTCCAAAAAAACTTTTTCCATAAGATGCCCAGTTCAAAACTCACCACCACATGCTAAACATAGAGGCATAATGTGTACATGAAGAAAAGTAATGTTTTTTTCCTCCTGCAAAAAAAAGAAAATTGTGTTCAGGAACTCTATTAATTTGAAAAGTCATACCACCATAACACTTTGGTTACCCAGATATCAGCTTCCCTTACACTGGCAAGATCCTGGCACTGTAATATGTAGTCTCCTTCCCAACTGAAGGGAATAAACTCTGCCAGTATATATGTAGACAGAAGTGTGATTCTGAGATTATACAAGGTGAGGATACCCTGAAGGGAAAAAGCAGATCTGTTCTTCATGTATTTACTACCCAGCCATATCGAATATATGACAGTAAGAAAAAAGGTAGGAAGGTAAGAGTCCAACAAGAACCATCCTCTGACTCGAGAATTTCGATGTCTAAATAAGTTGTCCAAAAAAGCATTGACTTCATCATCAAAGGTCTTTAGGTGCTCTCACCAATGAACTTGCTCTGAGCTCCAGAGCTGGGACAGCAGCCGGAGAAAAGACATCAGAGACATCGAAGGAGAACTGAACTCCTCGGCCTCAGGGCAAAGGCTGGAGGGGCAGTCCGCTCCCAGACAGAAGTGCTGGCAGAAGCCATTGCTCTCTTGTTGAATATAGTTCTATATTCATTTGCAAACTTACCAAAATATGCCAGAGCTATCATCCATACAATAACAGCTTGTTCAAAATTTCATTCATCCTCCTTTTAGTGAAATAGTAAACTGATCAACACCAAGAAGCCAAAGAAGTTTGAAGAGATGCTTAAATGATTGCATATTTTGAATTCGTATATGCTAAGATAGAATAGGGACATTTCATGCCAGCACAGAGGTAATTAGTAGCTAATCAAGAGCACGCAAGTATTACATCAATAAGCACTGCCTTCATCTGAATTTTAGAAAAGCCTCAGAAATAGCCTGCAGGCCTTTGAACAAAATTCTGTACAGCGGGGCATAGGGAGAAAGTAAAGTAACATTTTATATAACATCAACAAATGTTCTTAGTCCCAAAATTTTAAATTAGTACCAGAAATGGTTTGAAATTAATGAATAGGCTTATAATTCAGCTGCTAAGTTGAAAGAAAGAGATCTCAGGAATAAATATTGTTTTAAAAACACAGAAAAAAAAGGTTATATATCTCCCTTGTTACTGCATTTTCTTATTTCTAGACTCAACCACTTAGTTGTTCTAGCTGTAAGAAGCCTAATTTCAACATCTTTAATTCTAGCTATTGTTTGGGGGCAGAATGAACTTAGATTTTATGAGGATAAGTCACTTCTCATCAGAAAAATCTTACAGTATCTTATAGTTAAATCTATTTAGGTTTTTATCTCTTTGCAATAAGGATAAATCATGAATTCATCATTCCTGATTGTCCTGAGGAAATATAGACCTGTCTGTTCTCTGGAAACATTTAAAATAGAGAATGTTCTCATCTGCAGGGAATAGTTTATGTGCAGTCATTCTTGAAGGCAGAGAAAGGGCTTGGGTTACACCTCTGAATCTTCTCCAGCAGTAACCATCCCTAGCAAGTGCTTCTTTGTGTGAAAGGTAATAAGCTATGACACCCGTGGTGATTCTAAAAATGGAATTGCTGCCCATTGAGTAATTCTTTCTGTCTCTTTGGGAGGGTAGACTCTTGTCATAGTGCACTTTGCAGGAATGTAGATGACTGAAAAGAGGTAAATGCTTCCCAGAATTTTTCCTTATCATACAGTATGGGCACTTGGTAAGATTATTTTGCTCGTACAGTGATGAAATAGAATATTAAATACACATCTATAAAAAAATGCGTGATAAAAGTCCCTTCTTATCTGGCAGTTTATTAAAACTGTATATTCTGGATTTATTAGTGCTTTTTTTTTTTAATTGATGGCAGATACAATTAGAGCTTGGCCAATCCATAGCAGAGAATGTTTCTTTCTATAAAAAATTGAAAACATAAAACTAATGTCAAAAAGAAAACACTTTTGACCTCACAGATGACAACACTTATCAATCTATAGCTCCATAAGCCAAAAGAAGTGCAGATATAATCATTTATGGATGCTATTGATCTGCGGACATAACTATTATTTTTAAAAAGACAAAGAAAAAGATTAGAAAAGATGGAGACACTTTTTACTTTATAGTCTGAGTATCAGTATAGACTATAACACTTCTGGCAGAAGAAAGAGCTGTACAGAGAGTCCCAGGCAATGTAGGACTACTGACGTTTCATGTGAGGTGGCTATGACCTAGGTTAAGCAGTTGGTGTGAGTGTGTGCACGTGTGGATGAAAGAGGTGAGAAAATTGACTTATGGCTAGTTCTGGAATTTTAAAAATATAGACTGGGCTTTGATTTAGTTTTTGAACTTTTAAAAGTCCAACACAGCACATTTCCAAGGGCTCTTTACTCCTGCTGATGAGATAGGAACAAGCTTACAAAATAGCAAAATGGGCTGGTAAAAAGCCAGGGATACCCTGAGGGTGAGGTAGCTGGACCAACTCCAGAGGTATTGATTTGGAGTCATTTTGGAGTGTCCACTTCCTGAGATACATAACTAGAGAAGCAGATTTGGGGAAAGTCATGGGTGGGTTAAAAAGTTGGAAGCTCAGTTTTGGACAAGTAAATTTAAAGGTGTCTATTAGCTACACAAGAGAGCATTGTTGGAGATAGGAGTTCAAGGTAGAGTTCTATATGAAGTTGGGAGTTACTGGTATATAAAATGCATTATAGACATAAAACTGAATGAAATCATCTTCAGAGAGAGAATAGTTAAAGAAGAGGGGAGGCTTTTGAACATTAATACTTAGAGGAGACAGATATGAGGGAAAACTCATGAAGAAAACTAAGAGGCACAAATTAAGAAAAAAAACTTTGAGAGAGTGTGGCCAAAAGTCTTTCAAGAAGGGATGAATGATCAGCTGTGTCATGTGCAGCTTAAGACAAAAGAAATAAGCCCTAAGAGTTGGCCACTGACTTTGGAAATGTAGAGGTGGTTGATGATCTTTATGAGAATTATTTGATTGTATGATGAGAACAATGCCTGACAGAATTGAACTCAAGAAACAATGAAAGAAGAAAAGGTAATGACAGTGAATATTTTGAGGGGTAACATAAGTAGCCGTTCAAGTGGAGATATCAAGTAGACACACAGAGAAACTATTTTTGTGGGCAAACTGGAAATCGATGTTTTTGAAGTTACATTTGTCCTGAAGACACAACAAATACAATCCTTGAGGAAACAAGTGGAGAAGTTCTCGAAAAAGTTATTCAGTATTATTGCATCCAAGAATGAGTAGAGGATTCCAGACAATAGGATTGAGTAAAGAGTCCCAGAAATCAAGGTGAAATATTCAAATGATGATAGAAATTCAGCCAAATTGATACCAAATATGAGAGAAAAGAGAAAAATTCATCACAATGGCAGAAGGTAAATTGAATTTCTCCTGAAAGGCATTTTAATGGAGCTGAGTTTTAAACTTCAGAGCCAAGTTTTTGTTTTCAGTTCATTTGGTGGATAGAAAACATGACTCAGAAAGATTGTTTTTAGGGTTATATTCCCTCCAAAAGGATAAACCTGTTTTTGGCTATTGAAATCAGATATGTATCGTAAGAGTTTGAAGGGATGTAGGGCAAAGTCCTACCAACAAAATTCCTAGGAATGTTGTCATGGATGTGAATCTCAGCTCATTTATTACTGTGGACTTTGAAGCACTTCCTGGTGGCATTAATAGCTTAACTGCTTACCAGGTAAAATCTTAGTGAAGGTTAGGTTTGTTTTTGTAGGTAATTTTCCTGCTTATAGTAATTCCCTGGGAAGAGATTAATCTGGAAGGAGGGAAAGGGAAGAACCTGATCATTTATATTTTAATTTTGCTGCCTGCTCATAGGGATCTTCATGACTGCTCCCGCCTCAAGGTTTTGATGCATGAGGAAAGCCCAATATGGCAGGGAAACTGAGTCAAAGCATCATGGGGATTTCAATGAACAAGTGCACAAGAAGGTAATGTTGTCTGTTGTATCAGGAAACTTATGACCTTCAGATAAATTTTCCCCATGCTTTGAAATGAATCTGCCAGGAAAATAGTTAAATCTGCATATAATTGAATTAGTTGACAAAGGAATCTTCAGAGATAAGAAACAGAAAAATAAAAGTGTTCATTATATTTTTATTTGTTTTGCTTTTTAAATTGTGTGATGGATTTTTTTGAGGGTTGGAAAGAAACCCTGAGCCAGAGAGAGATAGAATGCAGCAGATATAAAAACTTTCAGAGAAAATGTAATGTTTTATACCTCAAAACAAACAAACATACCTTGCTTCTGAAGAAAAAAAATCTTGAATTACTTGTTTTATATATGGGTCTTTCAATCCATAGATCAGATTTTCTTTGATCTTCCATGTTTTCCTTCACCCTCAATAACCATCCTGATTTTTCATTTCTTTCCCCACCCCTTTTATATTTATTTGACAATATTTCTTCTTGGTTTTTCATTACTATGTTCAACTTTTATTTATGTTTCTGCATTCTGGTTTTACCCTGAATCTCTGAGACTACATCAGCTGATTATACTAATTATATATTATGCTCCTTGCTCACAACAGGAACTGCAAACAACACTGTTACATGTTTATGTTTATTTTGACTTATGATGCAGGTAGTTTCTTTACTTTTGTTTATACATAGTATCTATTAAATGCCTACAGTATTTAGATTTCTGTACCTTGATGAAAGCTTATAGGGTAATTACTACAAGTGAATTTCAATTTAATTTTCATCCTATTAGACTCCTAAAATCACAAAATGTGATATTCCTTAATTTTTTTTTCAATTAGAGTTGAAATTCAATATTCAATTAATTTCAGATGTACAACATAATGGTTAGGCATTTATATACCTTACAAAATGATTCCCTGGATAAGTCTAGTAATTGCTTGGCACCATACATAGTTAATGCGTTATTATAGACTATATACACTATGCTGTACTTTACATCCCCAAGACTATTCTGTAACTGCTAATTTACATTTCTTAATCTCTTACCTATTTCATCAAGCCCCCCAAACACCTCCATGTGGCCACCATCAGTTGTTCTCTTTCTATGAGTCTATTTCTATTTTGTTTGCTTGTTTATTTTGTTCCTTAGATTGCACATATAAGTGAGAATACATGGTATTTGTCTTTGTCTAACTTATTTTACTTAGCATAAAACCTTCTAGAACTATCCATGTTGCAAATGATAATGTTTCATTCTATTTTATGGCCAGATATCACATCTTTTTTTATCCAATTATCTATTGATGAGCACTTAGGTTGCTTCCATGTCTAGACTATTGTAAATAGTGCTGCAGTGATTTGATTTTGTTAGTACTAATCAGTTAGTACTAATCAGATTTTCTGTTTCTTCTTGATTCTGTCTTAGAATTTCTCAAAATGTATCCATTTTTCCAGATTGTCCAATATGTTGACATATAATTTTTTGTTATATTTTCTTAAAATACTTTGTATTTCTGTGGTGTCACTTGTCACTTCTCTTTTTCTGTTTTTATTTATTGGGTTCTCTCTTTTTTTCTTGTTGAATCTAGTTAAAGGTTTATCAATTTGTTTTATCTTACTAGGTTTTAGTTTCATTGATCTTTTGTATCATTTTCTTAGACTGTATTTAGTTTATTTCCACTTTCATCATTATTATCTCCTCTCTTCTCACTATGGCTTTGTTTGTTGTTCTTTTTCTAATTCCTTTAGGTAGAGGTTTAGATTATTTATTTGCAATTAGTCTTGTTTCTTCAGGTAGACGTGTTTTGCTATGAATTTTTCTCTTAGAACTACTTTTGCTGTGTTCCATAGATTTTGATTCATTGTGCTTTCATTTTCTTTTATCCTAAAGTATCTTTTTAATTTCCTTCATGATTTCATTGTTAACCCATTCATTGTCTAGTAGCATGTTATTTAACCTCCATATGTTTGTATGCTTTTCATTTTTTAAATTTTTTATTAAGTTTAGTGGGGTAACATTAGTTAATATAATTATATAATTTTCAGGTGTACATTTTAAGTTGACATCTATATATTCTATTGTGTAATTATCACCCAGAGTCCACTTTCCTTCAGCTACCATATATTTGATCCCCTTTACCCACTTCATCATCTCCCAACCCCTTATATTTGACCCCTTTTAACACGTCTACCTCTTCCCTCCTCCCCCCACCCCCTACCCTCTGGTAACCACTAGTCTCTTGTTCATGTTTCTGAGTCTCTGTTTGTCCTGTTTATTTGTTGCTTTTAGGTTTATATCACACATATAAGTGATATCATGTAATTTTATACTTTTTCAGTCTGGCTTATTTCACTTAGCATGATTTTCTCAAAGTCAATCCATGTTGTCATAAATGGCATATTTCATCTCTTCTTATGGCCGAGTAATATTTCATTATATACATGTACCACAGCTTCTTCAGTCAGTCATCTATCATAGAACACTTCCTTTACTTCCATGTCCTGGCTACAGTGAATATTGCTGCTATGAACATCGGTGTGCAAATATCTTTTCAGATATGGGTTTTACAGTCTTTGGGGTAAATACACAGTAGAGGGATTGCTGCTGAATCATATGGTAGATCAATTCTTAGTTCTTTGAGAAATCTCCATACTGTTTTCCATAGTGGTTTTACCAATTTGCAGTCCCACCAGCAGTGAATGAGGGTTCCTATTCTCTGCATCTTCTCCAACATTTGTTATTACTTGTCCTGTTGATTATGGCTATTCTAACAGATATGAGATAGTATCTCATAGTGGATTTTATTTGCATTTCCTTAATAGCTAGTGATGTTGAGCACCTTTTCACATATTTGTTGGCCATTTGTATGTCCTCTAGAGAGAAGTGTCTGTTCAGATCATTTGCCCATTTTTTGATTGAATTATTTGTTTTTTTGTTGTTGAGTTGTATGAGTTCTTGGTATGTTTTGAATATTAGACCCTTGCTGGAGGTGTTGCTTGCAAATATATTTTCCAATTTGAATGGTTGTCTCTTTACCTTGTTGGCAGTTTCTTTTACTGAGCAGAAGTTTTTAGTTTAATGTAATCCCATTCATTTATTTTTCCTTTTACTTCCCTTGCCTCTGAGGTCAAATTTATAAAATCTTCTTTAAGTCCAAGGTCCTTGAGTTTAGTTCTATGTTTTCTTCTCTGCATTTTATTGATTCTGGTCTTATATTCAGGTCCTTAATCCATTTTGAGTTAATTTTGGTGTGTAGACAGCACATTCTTTTGCAGGTGGCCTTCCAATTTTCCCAGCACCATTTATTGAAGAGGCTTTTTTTTCTCCACTGTATGGTTTTGGCTTTTTTATCAAAATTATTTTCCCATATAAATATGAATTTACTTCTAAAGTCTCGATTCTGTTCCACTGGTTTATGTGTCTGTTTTTCTGCCAATATCATGTCGTTTTGATTACTGTTGCTTTGTAGTATAATTTGAAGTTGAGCTGAGAGATGCCTCAAGCCTCATTCTTTTTTCTCAGGATGGATTTGGCAATTCAGTGTCTTTTGTACTTCCATACAAATATGATGATTTTTTTGTTCTGTTTTTTTACAAAATGCCAATACGATTTTGATGGGAATTGCATTAAGTCTGTATAACGCTTGAGGTAATATGGTCATTTTAACTATGTTGATTCTTTCAATCCACGAACAGGAAATATCTTTCCATTATTTGTATCTTCTTTGATTTCTTTTAATAGGGTCTTCTAGTTTTCATTATATAGGTCCTTCACATATTTCATCAGATTTATTTCTAGATATTTTATTCTTTTTATTGCAATTGCAAAAGGAATTATTTTTCCACTTCTTTTTCTGATGCTTCATTAGTAGTGTGTAAGAACGCTATAAATTTTTGAATGTTGGTTTTATATCCAGAGACTACTGTATTTGCTTATTGTTTCTAGTAGTGTTCTTGTGGAGTCTTTAGGGTTTTCTATATAGAGAATAATGTCATCTGCAAATAGTGACAGTTTGACTTCTTTCCTATTCGGATGCCTTTTATATCTTTCTCTTGCCTAATTGCACTTGCTAGGATCTCCTATGTTATATTTAATAACAGTGATGATAGTGGACAGTCTTGCCTTGTTCCTGATCTTAGCAGGAAGGTTTTTAGTTTTTCACCATTAAGTATAATGTTGGCTGAGGGATTGTCATATATGGCCTTTATTATGTTAGAGTGCTTTTCTTCTATATCAATTTTGTTAAGTGTTTTGATTATATGGATGCTGTATCTTTTCAAAGGCTTTTTCTGTATCTATTTATATGATCATATGATTTTTATTCAGTTTTATTTTTTGTAATCAATTTCTAGTTTCATACCATTGTAGTCATTAAAAATACTTAATATAATTTCAATATTAAATTTATTGAGACTCGTTTTACAGACTAAGCTGTGGTCTAACATCCTGGAAAGTGTTCCATGTGTGTTTGAAAAGAATATATATTCTGCTACTTTAGGGTGAAACACTCTAAAAATATCAATTAAATCCATCTGGTCTAGTGTGCCATTTAGGGCTGCTGCTTTCTTATTGATTTTCTGTCCGGCATATCTATTCATTGATTCATTGGGGTGTTAAAGTCTTCCTACTATTACTGTATTACTGTTGATCTCTCCCTTTATGTCAGCCAATATTTTCTTTATATATGTAAGTGATCCTATGTTGGGCATATAAATGTTTACAGGGGTTATATCTCTTGTTAGATTATCTATTTATCATTATAAAATGTCTTTTTTGTCTCTTATTATATTCTTTGTATTAAAGTCTATTTTGTCTGATATAGGTATTGCTACTCCAGGTTTTTTTGGTTCATTTGCATAAAATATTTTTTTCCATCCTTTTACTTTTATTCTTTGTCTGTCATTTGATCTGAAGTTGGTCTATTGTAGACAGCATATGCATGGTGCATGGGTCTAATTTTCTTATCTATTCAGCTACCCTATGTTTTTTGATTAGAGCATTTAATCTATTTATTGGTACTTAGTTATTGCTATTTTATTATTTATAAGTTTTTTTTTCTTCCTTTTCCTTCTCCTTCTCTTCTTCTTCTGCCTTGTCCTCCTCCTCCTTATTCTGTTGCAGTCTGAAGCTGGCTACTGGGTATATTGATTCTGGGGCCTTTTGGAAAGGGCTATATTGCAGGCCGAGTTTAACTGTTGCCTGTTAGGTGCCTGGCTAGACCTAGAGGTGTGTGGAAGAGGCCATGCTATAAAACAAGGCTGGTTGACACCAGTGTTATGCTTGAGGCCACTCAACAAAAGCACAGGGCACCTGGAGGCTATCACCTCCTGTTAGCTACCTGTCAAACTCAGCAGCTGAGAGAGTCCTGGGTGATACTAGAGTTGATTGGGGCAGCATTTCAGGGAGTCATATAGGAGTTCATCAGTTTAATTCAGAACCAGATGTGGCCCCTGTCTGCACCCGCAGGCCTTGTTGAAGGAGGGTTCAACACAGAGACAACGGTGTCTGTCCCTCTAGATCTCACCCTGAAGCCACAGAATTCAGTTTCTCCTTGTATGTTTCTGACACATTTCAAGTTACTGCCTCTTTGCTGGAGCCCAGGTAAGTTCCAGCTAGCACATAAATCTGTGTGTGAGTCCTTTAAGAGGAATGTTTGGGTTTCTAGCAACTTTCTGTCTCACCTAGATGGATAGAATTCTCACTGATTTTCACAGCCAGATTTTGTGAGAGCTCTTCTTCCTGGCACTGGTGCAGGACTGGGACCCCTTGCTCCTCAACTCCCATATGTGGGTGTACAACCAGCCTGTTTAGCATGTCCACCTTTTCTACAAGTCTCCACGTGGCTTCTTCTTTATATCCTAGTAATAGAACTTCTGTTCAGCTAGTCTTCAGATGATTCTCCAAGTTGATTGTTCTATAATTTAGTTGTAATTTTAATTGATCATAAGAGGAAGTGAGCCCAGAGTTTACCTACTCTGCCATCTTGACCAGAAACCCAAATGTGATATTCTTAATGTGCAACTTTATTTCTTTCCAGGGATCCTCACTGGGAATGAGAAAATAGATTATTCTTAATAATATATTCAATGTACTTTCTTATCTACAAATATTTATAGACAAACAAGAATCAAATACTAAGAAAGAGACATCAGATGCAAACAACAATAGAACAAATCCTAAGGAAAAATATTAATAGAGTGAAAATGAGATATTCGAAATAAACAATCTTCATAAAAAATTTAGATACTATACATTTGAAAAAGAGCCAAGGGGGAGAAGAGAAACAGGAGATGAAGAACTTATAGGAGTTCTACAAAGGGGATAAAAAGGTAAGTAAATAATGACATAAAATCATCTTAGAAATATATTTTTTAAAAAATAAAACTTTATAATGCAGAGGGAATAACTTTACCCTTAGAATGAAAAGGCCAACAGGGTGCAGAGCAGACTAATGAAATTCATATCACTTATAAAATCTAAATATACAGCAGATAATAGAGATATAAAACTTAAAACAGTTGCTAAGAAATTATTTCTAAGTTCTTAGAGGCCTAATTATCACCTGAAACTAAAATTCCAGTGGATTTTAAGAGAACTCAAGAGGTGGTAAAAGTTGGAAGAAAAAGTAAAAGCATGTAAAGCATAGTGTCTTCGGGATGCAGTGTGAATACACAGACAAAAGAATATATGAACAAAACATATTTTGTAAAAAGCTTGTCAATATAACAAGAGAAACAAATAATGCAATAGAAAAAATAAACAGTTTAAACTTACAATTCACAGTTCAACAAACCAACAAACTAGTATTCAGAGAAACAGAAATAACATAAAAAGTAATGAAATAACACTTTTCAGTCTCCAGATTTTCAAAAATTAAAAATAATATTGCTTCAAACTTAAGTGCTAACTATGTAAATCATACTGAAGTAAACACTTTTAGAGTTCCCTCAGTTCCCATACTAAACCTGCAGAGAATGTGTTGTTAATTTTCTACCTCCCCCTCACAGCTAAATTTCTTTGAGGTTAACTTCGAACATATTATATCCACTACCCTACCTCTTCTCTTTCAGTCATCAATTTATAGCAATCATTTCTCTACCTCCATCCACCAGTGAATTTTTTGTTTCTAAGCAAACTACGATTTAATTATTCTGACAGCTACTTCTCAGTCTTCATCTTCACTGGCATCTGTAGATGTCTGACCAGTTGACCACTTTCTTCTCCTTTAAGTACCTTACTTTGTTTGACTGTAGCCCTAAAGTTTTCAAGTTTTTCTGGCTCTCTTTGCTTCAACCTTCAAATCTCTCTTTCTTTGCTTTATCCCATACCTCCCAAACTCCATAGTACTCTATAAGTATTAGTTATGAACAACTTTAATTAAAATATATTGATTCTCTTACAAACAAATTATTATATCTAGATATAAAATGAAGTTGCATATAAGGCAAATAAATTCTGTAAGATAAAAAAAGTATGGCAGCTATTACCTTAGTCCACAAAATCAAAATCTCATATATTTGTTTATGTTCAAAAATTATGTTTTAATTATATATATATGTAATATATATTCGGTGTGTATAAATGTAACTAGAAAAAGTAAAGTAAAGTAACTCTTTGATCTACACCAGTATAATAATCTAGTAAATATTCCAAGATAAAGAAACTAATAAACAGGAACAACTATCCTTAGAAACATAAAACACTCAATTTATCTTCATTTTTTTAAGTGTTCATAGAACTGAATCTTGTTAAAAAAAATGCCTCACTGAACCATCTAAGAGTATATAGTACAATTAAATATTCTTGAATGCTATCCCTGAAGATAGCAAGCTTCAGAGACTTTAAACTCTTACCATAAATTATTGCCTTGGTCAGATCTATACTATTGAGATAAATGATATCTCAAAACAAGCATACAGCAAAGAAAAATTATTGCTTTTGTCATTGATTGAACCTCAGGCTAAGAGATGAAAAAAAATTTTAAATTATTTTACTCTGTTGTCCTATAGGAACCTACAATATTTTTTATGTCCAAAACTGCAGATTCAGTTATTATATTTAGTTTCCAAATCCTTAACATTAAATTTGAGGCTTCAAAAAAGATAAATTAAGATTCTCAGGAATTCTTAATATTAAAAGTTACTCTTTATATTTTGTAACTGTATTTTAACGTAACAAATGCCCATAATATTAAACAGAACATCATACTTCTGTGGTAGGATTTCACTAAAGGTTTTAGAGATTTTTTTTAAAGTAGTATATGTGTAAATATATAGTGTATAGTTTATTATTACTAAATATGTTTCAAAATACTAAAAAAATAGAAATAGCTCAAAATATAGATAACGTTCTTTACTTGTTAGTCATATGACCGTAAAAACAGTAACAGGTGGGAATACTAATACCAAAGAAAATTTCATAAAAAAATGAAAGATTAATACTATGAAATTTTAATAAGTTATTATGCTTCAAATAAAATTTTTAAAAACCACAAAGTTTTTTATTACTTCATAAACTTGTTCTTTGTTTCATGACAGATATTCCAGATGTATGAAATATCTCATCTGTGCTGAAGTTGGTCATATTGTTAAGTGTGTCAGAGCCTCTTCATATTGGACTTTGCTGGCTTGTTCTCATACTGCCTTTTTTTTCTGGGGCAGGTAGTTAAAGTCACTATTGCTTTTTTAATTAAGATTTTAGATCTGTTTCTAAATTCATGTCACAATATTTCACAACATTACTGTCTTTTTTCTTTGTATATTTTCTGTTAAAATAATTACAGAGAACTTTCACCTAAAGCTAACAAGGTTAATATTATTCCACAGAATTGACTTATGAAATTGCCTTTTTAAGGATGTTTTTCTTGCTTCCAAAGCTTGCTATTTCTTGAAACACCACTCTCAGGAATTGTGTGTATCATTGGATTGATATTTGTTTTATTTGTAAGAAAACCTCACTATTAACAGCACACAAAGCCTGGAAAACATACCTAGTATGGCAATGACTACATGTGAGGCTGACTGGAACATAATGGCTTCTCTCCTACATGTTCTTGTTCTGATCCATGGAAATGTTGACCTTAACTTTCAACTGATTGTCAGCTTTTCCTGCTCTCACTTTTAACTTGTCAATAGATACCCTTGAACTAGGAATGTCTTTATCTTGTTGTTAAGCTTTAATTTTCTTATAAGAATTATAACAGATTTTCTGTTTTCCTAATTTACTAAATAATTTCTCACAGGATTTGGGATTCTAAGAAACAGAAAGATTCCAGAAAATGCCAGGAAAAAAATTCCTATACAAAAACATTAAACTATATACAGCTGATAGAAGCATAATATTTAACTGAAAACTATATTGTAAAAGCTAACATTTCTTCTCTTTCAAGTGCTTATATGTTGAAGAAATCCTAATTACTTAAATGAAAGAGAAAAAGAGAGTTAATAAGGGGTTTTAATCTCTAGGGGCTTCAAGGTGACTTAGTAGTACATAAATTAAAACATAAATTATTATAAAGAAATTCTGTATAAAGAAAAAAGTAGAGATAAACATAATAGAATATAAATGAAAGGTGATTTATTCCAGTTCTATCTATTTCAAATAATTCCAAATATCTATTTCAAACTAGATCTTAGATAAATGATAGTATTAATTTAAAAACAAGTTTTTAACTCTTTTCATTTTTAATTTATTCAACATTAACTCTTAAATATCACCCTGGATCTACTTTTCTTTCTGCTATAGTATCTTTTAGCACACTAACACTCTCAGTGAAAACAAATAATAAGCTGATAAAATACAATAAAAATGTACATATTATATATAAATGCATATAATATAATGCATTATATGTAATACTTTATAATATATAATGCTATGTATAATATTTTATAGCTTATAAATAATATACCATGTATAACATATATTATATATTACTATGTATTTTATATGTGTTCAGACGAGGTAGAACAAGGTTGCTAAGAGACAGAACCATGGAGATGAGTTCACATTTTATTGCTACTTTTTCTATAGAGCATTTCCTGATTGTGAGAATGAGTCAAGATGCTCACATTCTAAACAAGTGAATTAATAGAACAATATATAAAGCTCAGAAATAGAAACTAATTTTGTTATTTGATTTTCAGCCAAGATGTAAAAGCAATCCAAAGGATATTAAAAACCCTTTTTAAAATGGTGACAGAAAATACGAACATTCATAGCAAAAAAAACCCTTGAGCTATGCCCTACCCTTCACAAAAAATTAATTTGAATTTGATTATACAATCTAAATATAAAGCTGAAGTTCTGAAGTCTTTAGAAGAAAATACAGATTTTTTTTATGACATAAGGGAAAGAAACAGTTTTAGTTAAGATGCAGAAAGCAATAAACATTTAAGAAAGACATTGATAAATTATTGTTCATGAAAACTACAAGCTTCTGCTCATTGGAACACATCATTAAGTACATGGATTATCATGTCAAAAACTAAGAAAATATTTTTAAAAATTATTTGACAAAGGATTGGTATCTAGAATATATAAACGGTTCCTATAATCCAATAATAAAAATATAAGCAAATATAAAATCTTAAATATAAAGAGAAAATCTATGAGACCAAGATATGGTATGTGCTGAGGAACAAGATAAAAAAGAAAAAACAAAAATGAGCCAGAAAACAATAGTGTAATATTTTTAATGTTTTGAAAAAAAAACAGTTATTCTATATCTTGTATGAATATATTTCAAAAATGAAGGTAACCTAAAGATTTTTTCATAGAAAAGTTTGTGCAATTTATCACCAGTAGACTACCATTTCAGGAATTGTTAAAGGAAGTCAGTCAGACAGAAGAAAAATGATACAGACAGAAACATGGTTCTTCACAAAGGAAAGAAGAAATGCAAATGTGCACAAAAATAGTGAGAGATTTAAATGATTTTCTCTCAATGCTTGATAAAACATGTAGGCAAAAAAAAAAAATCATGAGAGTATAAAATAATTGAACACCACTATCAAACAACTTGACTAAATTGGCATTAATAGGCCGTTCCATCTAAGAATAGTAGAATATACATTCTTTTTCAGTGTACACTTGACCTATATTCTGGATTATAAAACAAGTCTCAACAAGTTTTAAGGTTTTCAAATTATACAAGATATGTTCTGTGATTACAATGAAATGAAATTGTGAATCATGACTAGACATGTATATGGGAAATCCCAAATGATTGGATATTAAATATATATTTTGATAACCTATAAAAAGGCTTAAAAGGAAAATTGAAGAAGCAGAGTAATTTTACCCCAGTTTTACTGAAGTATAATAGATAATTAGTTGCTCATATATACATTGTACAATTCAATGAATTTTTTTTCCAATTATAGTTTGCACACAATAACATGTTAGTTTCAGTTGTATAGCATAGTGATTAGAGATTTATATAACTCATGAAGTGGTCACCCCCCTAAATCTAGTACCTTTCTTCCTCCTTACATATTTTTACAGCAAATGTTGACTATTTTCTTATGTTACACATTACATCTCCATGGTTATTTTGCATCTATTTGTACTTCTTAATCTCTGTGCTTTTTTCACCAACCCTCCTCCCATCTAGTAGTGCTCAAAATATTCTCTGTATCAGTTTGTTTTTGTTGTTGTGTTGTTGTTTATTTTGTTTTTTAGGTTTCATCTATATGTGAAATTCTGTGGTATTTGCCTTTCTCCATCTGACTTATTTCATTCAATGTAATACCCTCTAAGTCCATCAAGGAATATCTTTTTTTATTCCCTTCCTTTTAATTTGTGTGTATCTTTTAATCTGAATTGAGTCTCTCATAGGAAGCAGATGTAGGAGTCTTGTTTTCTTATTCATTCAGCTTCCCTATCTTTTGGTTGGAGTGCTTCATTCTTTTCCATGTGAGGTAATTGTTGATAGATACATAGTTATTACCATTCTTTATTCCTGTTTTTGATACATGTTTTTTCTTCTTCTTAAAGAAGTCCCTCCATTTCTTGTAATACTGGCTTGATGTTGATGAATTCTTTTAGCTTATTTTTGTCTGAGAAGCTCTTTATCTCTCTTTTAACTCTAAATGATAGCTTTTCTAGAAAAGTATTCTTGGTTGTAGATCCTGGGTTTTCATCACATCAAATAGTTTGTGCCAAGCCTTTCCGTCCTGCACTGTTTCTTTTGAGAAATCAGCTACCAGTCTTATTGATGCTCCCCTGCAGGTAACTAATTGTTTATTTTTTGCTACTTTTAAGATTCTCTCTTTGCATTTAACCTCTGGCATTTATATTATGATGTGTCTTTGTGTGGGCCTCTTTGGGTTCATTTGTGGGGGGACTCTCTGAACTTCCCGGAATTGTATGTCTATTTCCTTCACCAGGTTAGGGGAGTTTTCCATCATTATTTCTTCAAATATATATTCAACTTCTAGTTCTCCCTCTTCAGCTATCCCTATGACACGAATGTTGTTACCCTTAATTTTGTCCCATAAGCTACTTAAATTATTATTATATTCTTGGTTACTTTTTTCTTGCCATTCTGATTGGGAGTCCTTGGCTTTCCCATCCTTTATATCAGTGATTTGATCCCCTTCTTCATCCACTCTGCCAATGTCCTTTAATATACTCTTCATCTCAGATAATGTATTCTTCATTTCTGACTGGTCCCCTTTTATAATTTTTATTTCTATTTTTATTTTTTAACTCTTTGTTAAATTTCTCACTGAATTCATCTACACTTTTCTTAATTTCATTGAACATCTTTCTAACCAGTGTTTTGCACTCTGCACCCATGAGATTGTTTGACTCCATTTTTCCTTGATCTATGTTCTGTTCTTTCATATAGTTTATGCTTCTTTATCTTCCCATTTTGGCTGCCTTTATGTGTCTGTTTCTATGCTTCTAATTCTCCCGGTCTTATTAGGGTGGCTTTGTGCAGTAGGTGTCCAGTGGCACAGTCCTGAGAGGAGTTCAGCTGCAGGCCAAGTTTAACCCCAGCCTATGCTCCTCTGGGGTCACCTGTTAAGCTTCGGCAAGCAATCCTCAGATGCTATGCTTATTTATAGTTGGCTCAAGAAGCCATGCCAGAAACTGAGGTCAGCTGCTACCAGTGTGAGTCTTGGCACTGCTCAGCAAGTGGCACAGGACTCACAGAAGACACAACTGAATGTGGCTTGGATACGGTCATCAACTGGGGGAGGCGGAGTTTCAGAAAATCCACTGGGAAGAGCGACCTCTGTCATCCAGTTTGATGATGTCTCAACTATGGCAGCACTGCATCCACACACTGGGAGTGAGAAGAGCTCAACAGAGGAAAAATCGATTCCACCAACACTTCTACGTGGGAGAAAGTCTCACCTCTAGGCCTCGCTCCAACAACTCAGTGTCCCCCTGTAAGTCATTGGTGCCCCCCAGCAGCCGACATGGTGCTGGTGCTCAGAGTGAGCCAGTCTGTCACCACAAAACTCTGCTCGCAGACACAGCCCCTTTAAGAGGTCTTTGCAGCTGCCACAGCTTCTGTCTTACTCAGTCGCTCAGGCTGGTCAGTCTCATAACCTTCACCCTTCCTACCTCTAAACGTTGTAGGATGATTTCTTATTTCTTCCTGTAGTTGTAGGACTTCTGTTTCTCTAGACCCCAGGTGACTCTGCTTGCTGTTTACTCATTGTTTCCATTACAACTTTAATGTGGTCTCAGGAGGGGATGAAGAAAGCCTCTGTCATCTACACCACTTTGCCTTCCTTCCTCAAGGAAGCAGTATTAAAAAATACTTTGAACTAAATTAAAATGAAAATACAACATGTGAAAATTTGTCATATCCAGTTAAAGCAGTGCTTAATGAGTTTATAAAATATACATATAAGGAAATAATAAAGACTTTAAATCAATGATCTAAGTCCCCACTTTAAAGGACTAGAGAAAACAAAACAGAAACAGACTTACAGAATCAGAGAATAAACTGATGGTTGCTAGGTGGGAGAAAACTTGCAAGGCCAGGTGAAAAGTAAAGGATTAAGAAGTACAAATTGGTTGTTACAAAATAGACATGGGATGTAAAGTATAGCATAGGGAACATAGTCAATAAATGTTGATAACTGTATAGTGTCAGGCGGGTACTAGACTAATAGGGATCACTTTGTAAATTGCATAAATGTTTAACCACTGTGCTGTGCTGTACACTTGAAACTAATATAAAATAGTATTAAATGTCAACTGTAATTGAAAAATAAAAAAATAAAATTAAAAAATAAGAGACTAGAAAAGAAAAACAACACAGACCCAAAGTAAATAGTTAAAAATAATAATAAAAATAAAGAAATCAATAAAATATTAAACTGAAAAATACAGAAAAATCAGTGAATTTAAAACAGATGATAAAAAATGATCAATTTTTAGTCAGACTAATCAAGAAAACAGAAGAGACATATTTAAAAATATGAATAATGAGATAGTAAATAGTAGACATCATTACATATTCTACTATGTTCAAATTATAATAAGAAATAGTATAAACAAATTTATGCCAATAAATTTAAAAAGTTAAATGCAATAGATGAATTCCTTGAAATGTATGTGATGCTTAGTTCACAAAGAAAAATGTAGATAGTATGAAAAGTAGCATATCTATAAAGAAACTGATTTTGTAGCAAAAACATTTCTAGAAAGGATGGCTTAGATGGCTTTATTGGTGAATTCAAGCAAGGATTTAAGCAGCAAAAAAAGTCAACTTTTTATAATTGATATTAGAAGAATACAGAAGAGGACCAACACTCTCCATCTCATTTTATGAGATTTACATTACCCAAGCTCTAAAATAGACAAAAATATTATAATAAAAGAAAACCAAAGCTAATATTCCTCCTAAACATAAAGGCAACAATTTCCAGACAAAAATTAGAAATTAAATCAATTCTCTCTCTCTCTCTCTCTCTCTCTCTCTCTCTCTCTGTGTGTGTGTGTGTTTTATATGTATCATATATAATATATATATAAAATGTATCATAATCAGTATGACTTCCCAAGAATTCAAGATTAAAATTTGGCTTAAAATTTGAAAATTAGTTAATATAATTCACAATATTAACAATCTAAAATAAAATAAAAGCATATGATTGTCTTAATTTATCCAGAAAAAGTTTTTGACAAAATCTAGCATGCATTCATGATGAAGACTCTTACTTAGTAAACTAGGAATAAAAGAAAACTTTTGCAGATGGATGAAAAGATTCTATGAAAATCTTAGAGCTTTCATCACATTCAATGATAAAATAATGCATAATTTCTCTGTTAGAATGTTAACGAAGTGATGATTTCTGCTCTTACAACTTTTGATCAATATAATTCTAACGTTCGTAATGGAAATTAAAGCCATATGATTGGAAAGAAAAAGTAAAATGGTATTTATTTGCATATGGAATGATCTCATATGTAGAAAATACTGGAGAATCTATAAGAAAAGTACTAGAAATAATAAATAACTTTGAAAAGATTACAGGATATAAAGTTAGTATACAATTATTAATTCTACTTATACATCTGGAAGTGGATAAACACAAAGTGAAATTTAAAAATAATTATGTTTATAATAGAATTAAAAAATTATGTATCCTGGTACCAAAACCTGGTAAAAGTAATACAAATAGAAAATTATAGACCAATTTTTCTGATGAATGCAGATGAAAAATCCTAAATAAAATACTACCAAATTGAATACAGCAATACATTAAAAAGATTACACATGATCAAGTGGATCCAGGAGTACATAAAAGGCTTAATATATCTAAATTAATTAATGTGATATGCCACATAAACAAAATAAAGGATAAAAATCATATGATCATATCAATAGATGCATAAAAAGCATTTGCCAAGATACAACATCTTTTTATGATTAAAACATAATAAAGGCCATATATAACAATTTCTCAGCTCACATCATACTTAGTAGTGAAAAACTAAAATACTTTCCTCTCAGATTAGGAATATGACAAGGCTGTTCGCTCTCACCACTCTTATTCAATACAGTATTGGAAATCCTACCTAGAGCAATCAAACAAGAGAAGGAAATAAAAGGCATCCAAATTGAGAATGAAGAAGTCAAACTGTCACTTTGTGCAGATGACATAATGCTTTATATAGACACCACTAAAAAGAAAAAAACCATATTAGGAACAATAAACAAATACAGTAAAGTTGCAGGATACAAAGTCAATGTACAAAATCCATAGTGTTCCTATACATTCAAAATGAATTTTCAGAAAAGGAAATGAAAACAATAATTCATTGTGCAAGTGTAACAAATAAAATAAAATACCTAGGAATAAATTTAATGAAACATGTGAAGGATCTATACACTGAAAACTATGACATTACTAAAAGAAATTATATAAGATGCAAAGAAATAGATTTTCTATGTTCTTGGATTAGAAGAATCAACATATTTAAAATGACCTTATTACCCAAAACAATATACAGATTTAATGCAATCCTCGTCACAATCCCAAAGGCATTCTTTAGAGAAATAGAACAAAATATCATCAGATTTGTATAGAAGCACAAAAGACCCTGAATAACCAAAGAAATCTTGAGAAGAAAAGAATAAGGTCAAAGGTATCATTATGCCTGACTTCAAATTATACTACAAAGTGATAATAATCAAAATGGAATGGTATTGGCAGAAAACAGACATATAGACCAAAGAAACAGAATTGAGAGCCCAAAATAAAATCACATATATATGGACAAATAATTTTGACAAAAGAACCAGAAACATACAATAAATAAAGAAAAGCTTCTTAAATGAATGGTGCTGGGAAAATTGGAAAGCAACATGAAAAAGAATGAAACTAGACTGCTGTCACCATACACTAAAATTAATGCAAAATAAATCAAAGACCTGACTAGAAGACCTGAAACAATAAACTGCAGAGAAAAAAATCATAGAAAATAAACTCATAGATCTTGGATTTAGAGAGGATTTTATGAATTTAACCTTAAAAGTAAGGAAAGTAAAAGCAAAAAATAAGTGAACTGAACTCTATCAAACTAAAAACCATTGCACAGCAAAAGATACCATCAACAAGACAAAGCAGCAACCATCTGAATAGAAGAGAATATTTGCGAACAACCCATTGAATAAGGCACTAATATCCAAAATATACAAAAAACTTGCACAACTCAACAACAACGACAATCAAACAATTCAATTAAAAATATGAGCAGAGAACACTTCTCCTAAGAAGACATACAAATGGCCAACACACTATGAAAAGATGTTCAAATTCACTAGCTGTTAGAGAAGGCAAATCAAAACCACAACAAGATATCACCTCACACCTGTAAGAATGGTTATCATCATCAGGACAGGTAATAATGCATGTTGGAGAGAATGTGGGGAGAGGTTATAGATTAGTGGTGGGAATGTAAATTGGTACACTCGCTATGGAAAACAATGTGGAGGTTTCTCAAAAAATTAGGAATAAAATTGCCATATGATCTAGTAATCCCTCTTCTGGGTATTTACCACCAAATTATGAAACACAGTTATCTATAAAGATATGTGCACCTGATGTTAATAGCAACATTATTAATGATGGCCAAGACATGAAACAGCAAAAGTGTCCTATGACAGTGACTGAATAAAGAAGATGTGGTAAATATATAAAATGAAATATTACTCAGTCATAAGAAGAGATGAAATACTGCCATTTGTGACAACATGGACAGATCTTGAGATTATCATGCTAAACAAAATAAATCAGAAAAAGTTAAGAACCATATGATCTCACTCATATGATCACTCATATGAACAAGATAAACTAAGAGAGAATCGTGGACATGGACAACAGTTTAGTGGTTACCAAAGAGAAGTGGGGAGGTGGATATGGTAAAGAGGTTCAAATATGTGTTTATAAAAGGAAATTTAAATTTGGATGGTATACGCACAATACAATATTGAATTGTACACTTAAATTCTATATAATTTTATTAACCAATGCCACCTCAATAAATTTAATTTAAAAAATTGGTCTTGACAATGTTATTTTTTTGACAAGATATCAAATACACATAAAAAAAAGTAAAAATCTACAAATGGGACTACATCAAATTCAAAAGTTTCTGCACAGCCAAAGAAACAAGAGAATAAAAAGACAACTTACAGAAAGAGAAAAAAATTTTGCAAACCATGTATTAAATAAAGGGGTTAATATCAAAAATATCTTTTTAAAAAATATACAAATTAATAACTAAAATTTAATTTTAAAATGGCAGAACTAAATTAGACATTTTTCCAAAATGCACATAAATTTTTTTTTAATTATGAAATAATTATGAATAAATTTGAAAAATCTAAGACTTGTACACTCAAATTTACAAAATATTTTTAAAAGAAATTGTAGATGACAAATAAATGGAGATATCAATGACCAGAAGAATCCCTATTTTAATTATTTCTTCTCCAAATTGATTGAAATATCTATGAATTCAATGTTATTCCAATCAAACTCCAAGATTTTCTGTACAAAATGACAAAATGACTCTGAAAATTAAATAGAAATGCAAGTTATCTAGAATAACTAAAACATTTTTTACAAGTAGAACAAATATAGATAGTGTATAATACTTGATTTTAAGATTTATTTTAAAACTACAATAATCAATGCATTATGATAATGATGTAAAGATAGACATATAAGTTTGGGGAACATAATAAATAGTCCTGACCTGATATCTGACAAAAGAGCCAAATAAATTAAATATATAAAGAGTAATAATTACTTCAAACTGTTCTAGAACAATTGAATAGTTATAAGTAAAAAATCTCAACGTGCATCTCAGGTAGAACAGAAAAACCAACTCAAATGGATCATATATTTACATGGATGAGTTAAAACTAAAAATGTTCAAGAAAAAAAGAGAGCGTTTTAGTAATCTCTTCTTTGACAAATAGGACACAAAATGTTCAATATATATGCAAAAGATTTGGACTTTATCAAATTTAATATGTTTGCCCTTCAAAATATACATTTACAAAAAATAAAAAGGAAACCCATGAACTGGAATAAAATATTTACGAAACACATATCTGGCAAGACAAAGATTGTGTACTTATATTACTAAGTTACATTGTCAGTATATGTATAAAATGTATATATATATATGTGTGTGTGTGTGTATATTATCAATTGTGACACTTCAAATATGCACAGTTTTTATATATCAATGATACCTCAATAAATCTATAAAAATATCTAAACATATGTCTAATCTAAGACCCACACATATACATATACATGCTGACAATTTGTGATAACACTAAACCAAGGAACAAAAATGTTTAACAGTCATCACACTTAGAAAGGATATATGAATGGAAAATAAGCACATGACAAGATGTTCAGCATAACTGGTAATGAGAGAAATGCAGAGTAAAACCAAAATTAGATACCACTATACATTCACTAGAATAGCTAAAGTTTAATAGACATCCTATACCACTGTTGGCAAGCATATGTTACAACTCAAATGTTCTTATATTGGTTGTGGAAATGGAAAATAGCACAACCATTTTGAAAAAGATTTTGGCAGTTTCTCAATGAGTTAAACATATAATCACTATGTGATTAAGCATCCTATCTACACTTACAAATTTACGAAGAGAAATAAGAACACATGTACATACCAAGACTTTTACACAATTGTACATATCAGCTTCATTTTTAATAGCCAGAAAAACTTGAAACAACCTAAATGTTAATTCACAGGTGCCTGAATAAACAAATTGTGGTATATCCATATGATAGAATACTGCTTTACCAAAAAAAAAAGAAAAGAAAATTTTAATAATGATTTAATTGATCATTGATCATAATTGATAATAATCAATATTTATAGTAAAATACATATTAAGTTAATTATGCTGACTGAAAATGACAAATAAAGAGAACATATAATAAAATGTTATTTATATAAAATTCTAGAAATTGCAAACTAATTCATTATAAGAGAAAACACATTGCCTGGAAATGGAGATGAGAAGGAAAAGCTTACAAAAGGTACATGAGGAAAGTTCTTGATATAGTAAATATATTTTTTATCTTGATCCTAGTGATAGATTTATTGGTTAAAACTCATCCAATGCTGCACTTTAAATATAAGAAATTTGTCATAAATCAATTACACGTTAATAAAGATATAGCAATCTAAACATATGTTTATCCTAAGGCCCACACTTCTACTCCTAGCTATTAATTCAGAGAAAATCAATATGTATATCCATAAAGACACTTATATAAAAATTGTATATTAGCTTTGTTCTTAATAGTTTTCATTCTAAAACAGCTTATATGTCCATCAATAAGAGAATGCATAAAAAAGGAGGAGTATACATAAAATGGAACACTACTTAGTGATAAAAATAGGCAAATTGCTGATACATGAAACTATGTGGCTGGATCTTAGAAACATGTCAAATGAAAGTAGATTTTCTCAATAGTACATAGTGTGTGGTTACACTGTACAATTCTATCAATTACTAGAACAGGCATAACTAATGTATGGTTAAAAAAATCAGAATTTTGGTTGCCTCTTTGGTTGTAGGAGTAGGGATTTTAGTAGTAGGAATATAAAAGAAATTTCTGGGGTGTTGAATTACTCTGTATCTTGACAGAAATTTGGGTTGCACAGGTCAGTGTATTTGTCAAGACTCATCCAAAAACCCTCATATGAAATGAGCATTCCTTTGTAAATATTACTTCAAAGGAATAAAAGAAATCAAAAATAAATATTGATCTCTAGTTAATAATTTATTTGTAAGAAGGTGTTTGTATGTTTACGACTTACTTCAAAATATACTTTAGAAAAAGATGAGTTCTGTATGGATAGAAGATAGATGGATAGATATGTGATAAAACAAATATAGTAAAATATTAACTATAAAAACTAGATAGTGGGTATATGAGTGTTCACTATTATGTTATTTCAATTTCTGCGTGTTTTAAATTTTTTTCCAAAATGATCTACTATAATTTTATATATCATCCTATTAAAAAGTAAAGTTTTTTTCTTCCTTTGAATTTGTACTGGCCTTGTGACTTGCTTTGGCCAAAATATGTGGCAGAGTAATAATGTTCTATTCTAAAACTAGCCTCCAAAAGACAGTCTGTACTTCATCTGCCTCCTTCACATGAATAGCAACAGGCTAGCTAGCTTAAGAATGATTTCATACACAGAAGAAAGTCCAAATGTTTCAGCCAAGGCCATCTGAGAGCCAACCAATCCCAAACATGTGAGAAAGCCTAGCCAAGTTCAAAAGAGCTGCACACTTGACCCTCAGCTGACCAGATGCATATGGAGCCTAGACAAGACCAGAGGAACCACCCAGCTGATAATTTATGAGAAAGCAATATCTATCAATACGTGTCGATCTTTGCTGTATTATGTAACCTCTCTTAACTTCTATTTTTCCATAATATCTATTTCATAGGGTTGTCAAGAAAATTAGACAACAGCCAGATTGTTTAGAACAGTTAAAAAATGCATATATGCTTAAAATTGCTGGATCTAAATACCATCTCCACTATCTCAGAAAGCTTCCATGATAACCAACTCAATCTGACTTCCAGATTCTTCTGAAATACAGAAAGTATAGACATCATTTATTGATGTTTGCTAAGCCAGTACTCTTTTGTCTCAATGCCAGTCCAAATTGAGGTTTGTCATATACAGATCAAATTTAGTGTTTAGTCATTTACCTCAGTTTTAGAAAATTATGAGCTCTCTCAAAGATCAGCCCAGGAACTCAGGCAACTCTGTTATTCCATGTCATATTGTGTTGTGTCATTTCTGACACTAAAGTCTCTAGTCACATTTTATTTATAAAACAAATCACCTGAACTGAAATTTTGTCCAAGCACTTCTCCCTACCATATGCAAACATCCATTTTTAAAGAACTTGGCCACTTACATATGTTTTCCAAGTGAATTGATCCAGTGGCTTGGCACAGGAGATGGAACCCCTTAAAATTACGAAAGCTGTCTGTGCTTCAACGGTGACTGCCAAAAGTTCTTGGGTTTAATGCAAGCTCTTCATCATTCAGTTGGGGTAAGTAAATAAGCATCCTAAAACAGAAAATACTTAATATCCAAAAGATTGCCTCAAAAGAAACATCTGGCAATGGAGACTGGAACACCCTCTGGGAGCCCTGCTCCACAGGAGACCGGTGACAGCAGTTATATTTTGTCTGGATTGAGACTCGCTCTCCAGAAGGCTGAAATTAGGCCTGTCTGGGCTGACATTTCAAAACAAATTAAGTGTTCACAATCATCTTTTTTTTTCTTTCTTTTTTTCTTTTAAAAAAAATACAAAATATAACCAAATTATACTTGCTCAAAACATTGATTTTAAAAAATCCTGACAGGCATTTTTCTTATTTTTTTGCCTGATAAAACCCCAACCTCTTATTTATTTATAATAGATTAGGGGTAATTGAGAAGAGGTAGCAGCAGTTTGTGTTTAACCCACTGTAGTGTGAGGACTCCTGGTGTCAGGCCTCTCTTTCTAGGGGTGCCCTCATTAAATCACCCATTTTTTCATGCAAGTGTTTCCTTGAAGGTGGCATACTTATAAGGACACCAGTCTCATGGAAGGGTATTAGATTTTTGTACTGGGGGTATGCACACCCCAGATAGGACATTTCTGTCAGCACTCTTTAAAATAAAGATGAAAACACAGAAAGCTTGTCTATTCCCTTTTTCAGGAGAGATGGCAAGGCTCTTCTGTTCTTGGCTTAGTGGAAATTTTGTGAAATTGGGAGTCGAGGGGTTAATATGCACATTTTCTCACCTTATCTTATTCAACACCACACTGATATTCATTGAGTGATAGTTATCCTGCAGTCCATTAGAAAGAGAGAAGAGGAAATAAGAAAGGGTGAGCTTTTCAAGGAATTTATAACTTTCATTTTGCAGTATACTGTTCAGAAAAAGAGCTATTTAGTGATGGTAACATCTTCCAAGAGGGTTGCAAAATGATTTAGGTGTCATGGCACTAACACCATTGCCATTTTTTGTCTATAGTCATTGGTCTTTGGGTGCCTGGGTAACAAGTAATCTCTTTCTTTCTTCTCCCCTCCCTCCCATCCTCCTTCTCCCCTCTGTGCTTTCTTCCTCTCTTTCTTTTTTTCATTAAATGAATAAAATAAAATTATAAGATATAATTCATCTTTTGGTATAATGTAAAATTTTAAGTGTGACACTTTACCAAAAAAATGAGTGTAAAAAAAGATCTTGCACATATTATGTCATTAGGAAATTGTGAATTAGAGAATAATAAGATACTATTACATGTCTATTTGAATAGCTAAAATCCAAAACACTAACAACACAAAATGCGACAAGCCTGTGGAGCAACAGGAACTCTCCTTCATTGTTGGTGGGAATGCAAAACTGTACAGATAATTTGAAAGGTGGTTTGTGAGTTTTTTACAAAACTGAACATACTCTTAAAACCTTGTGACCCAACAATTACACTCCTTAGTATTTACCCAAAGAAGTTGAAAACTTATGTATACACAAAAATCTGCACAAAAATGCTCATAGAAATTTTATTCGTAATTGCCAAAACACAGAAGCAACCAAAGTGTACTTCACTAGGTGAATCCATAAACAGTGGTACATTCAGACAATGGAACGTTATTCAGCAATAAAAAAGAAGTAAACTATTAGACCACAAAAATAATATGAAGGAAACCAAAGTGCATATTGCTAAGTGAAAAAAGTCAATCCAAAAAGTCTACACAATGTATGATTCCAACTGTATGACATTCTGGAAAAGCAAAACTATGGAAACAGTAAAATAATTATTGGCTACCAGGGATTAAAGGAATGGTAAATAAGCAGAGCACAGAAAATTTTTAGAACAGTAGAAGTACTCTATTATACTACAATGATAGATTCATGTCATTTATTATACAGTCACTCAAACCAATAGAATGCATAACAAAAACAGTGAATCCTAATGTAAACTATGGACTCTAGTAAATAATAATGTATCAATATCAGCTCATCAATTAAAAAAATATACTATACTAATGTAAGGTGTTAATAATAGGCAAAATCGGGGGTCCTGATGGACTATGGAGGAATGTTTTAAAATATAAATTTTATTATTATTTAGATGTATCAAGGTCAATAAACCAGGAGATGATTTCTGTTGAACTACAATTTGCTACTCATGAAGGGTGAGGTGGGGAGGACATCATACTATTTCATGGGAGGCCATACAGAAAAACACTGGGTCAGTCAGGAAGCAGAAGAGAAAGGGAAACTTCAAGTTAGAGCCTTTATTGTGGTTTCCACATGAAAGAACAGTGAGGCAGGGTCAGTAGGCTTAGAATTTTTCCTTTGAATGATTTCAGTGGACTCCGGGGCATAGGGATGTCCCTGGTTGTCTAGTACCTGCCATGATGTGATTAGGGCAGGGAGATAGTGGTCCAGAATGTGAAAGTCCCACAGAGGAGGTGGTTGGGAGCTAGACTCTAAATTAGTTGGTTTGCATTTGGAAGGCACTCTCACAGACCAGTAGTTTACTATCTCTGGAACGTGGCTAACTCTAAGAGGGGCAGTCACTACAGGGTCAGTAAAGGCTCAGAAACAAAAGCATTAGAATACAGGAAATAAAAGATGTGTTATTAGAGAAAACTCTCTGTACTTTCCACTCCTCTCTGTATACTTTAAATTATTTTTAAGTCTATTAATAAATCAAAAAGTAATATGTAATGGATGATTCATTTTAACAACTTAGTCTAGAATTTCCTTTGTGTTTTGGAACTAAGAGTGGATATATCACATGTGGGTCTTCGTGGCTCAGTATTTGAAGGGTGATAGCTGGACAAATTGCCAAAGCAAGGAAACCACACTACTCTCCAGCCAAATTGTGTATTAAGGATTTAAGGAACTCTTGACCTTTGAATGACATAAACAAAAGTATGAAACTAGCATGTGGTGTGATAATACAATGGTGCTCAGCTAAAAACATAAGAGTTTTTCACTGGTGATCAGAGCTCAGAAATCTTCAATGTGGCTCCTTCCAGGAAAGAAGAGAGCTGAGATGCAGGATAGGAGAATGCAGCCTTATCCAGGGTCTTTTAGAAAAATCAACTTTACTCCTCCTCTAAGTCTTGCCAGTTAATACTTCAGGTAAGATAATTAGGCTCCTACAGACTTTGCAAATTTAAATATTCATTTTTAACTGTCCCCTACCCACCTCCTCATGTTGCTGGAGAGCTCTAAGCTCTGGTGACCAGGTTCCTTATGCTATGAAAAAGAATTCAACGTCAAGATGAACAGCAAGCAGAAAAGTGCAAGATTTATTAAAGGGAAAGTATACACTCAAGAGGGGAGTGAAAGCGAACTTAGAGAGAGTTGTGTTAAAGATGTCTGGGTTAATAACTTTCGTTCTTCTTGGAAGTAGAATCTGGAAACTTGGTACTGACGTAATCTTGTGACCTCCAGTAGGAGGAGAGCTTGGTTTCCTGCTCTTTCTTCCTTTTGTGGTGTTTCTGGAACTATCACGGTGTCAAGTGCACGATGGGAGCTGCCGTATTTGCAAAATGTATAAAATTATAATAATATTATAATTAGCTAATGTTGCAGGAAGTGACACCCGTAAGAGGAATTTGGACACTCAGACAACTTTGTTAGAGGTAGGGGAGTTTATTAGGCCAGTGGAGCCCGTGAGGCAAAAGTCACAAGCTCATTCAGGTTAGCTTTCTTACAGCTTATACACCCTGGTAGTGTTCTATGCAAAGGGTGCATTATTCCTTTCTTTGTCTGAGAGTCTACATGCACCTCTTGACTCAGGATGAGAGGGGGATTTTTGGGCGGAGTCTGCAAGGTAAAAGGAATTTCCAGACCATCAGTCCTATCTATTTCCACATTGTTTCTCATGTAGGTCTAACAAGTTTTCAAAAGGCCATTCAGAGATCCATAGGGTATGGTTAATCTACAACTAACTGAGTCGGTCATTTTTGCAAGCCCTTTCCTTTTCATTTTTCAGATGCCTCCTCTCTTACCAAAGGTCATGCCTTAGCCCAAGATGGTGTCTAAGCTAGAAAAACTGTTTTTGGCTTATCTCCCCTTGCTGGGGCTAAGAGGGAGGACTGAAGAAAAAAAAAATTTTCTGGAGCCATGTTCTGGAGAGGGAAGGGGCATCTCTGGACTGTCTATCCTGTGGAGAGGGAAGAGGAGATGAGGAGAAGAGAGGAGAAGAGAGGAGAAGAAAAGGGAAGAAAGGACAGGAGAGGAGAGGAGAGGAGAGGTGAGGAGAGGAGAGGAGAGGAGAGGAGAGGAAAGTAAGAGAAAATAGTATTTTTTGCCTGTGATTCTTGCTTCTGCCAGAGTTCTTAAAATCTTATCTCTTGATATTAACTTGAAAACACTTTTGCAAACAGAAATATCTTTTTCTATCTCTTTCATATAGCTTTGCTTGCAAGGCAGTAAGAGGAGTTAAAATGCTGGATGACACAGATTCTGTTATGCTGTGGTGGAAATTTTTTCCATTAGTTTTTTTTTTTTTTCCAGAGAACATCATTGAAATCCGGTTTAATTTCTTCATGCAAAACAATGTTTTGCCAAGGAAATGACAAAATCTATAACGATCTCTTTTTTTCTGCACAAAAAAGCCATTGTCAATAGCTTTGAGAAGATTTTGAGATCTCTGAAGGGGAAAAAGAAGTAAAACATTGAGATGACTAGCATCCTGGAACTACTGACAATTTTGTTTCAGAGAAATGCTTAATAGAATTGAACTGATCCAGGACAGAACAAATTATCTCGAGTGGGGGTGAGCTCAAGTCCTGCACTGAGAGAGAGTTCTTGGCTGAGCTCAAGGAAAAATTCAAACACATGCCAGATTTAGAGTCCGAAAAGGAAAGTTTATTAGAGAAGAGGTAACACTCCATAGACAGAACACGGAGTAAGAAAGCCTGAGAAACTCAGAATGACACAGGGAAACAGACACAGGGACAGTGAGAAGAACAGAGAAAAGACACTGAGAAGGACAGAGAAAAAGTCAGTGAAAGTGACCCCAAATGTTGAGGGAATTCATTTTGTATTATTCTTAGTTTCTATGAATTAGTTTAAAGATGCTGTTTACCCATTTTCTTTTTTATATGGACATAGAGTGAGGAAGGGGAAGGATAAGAATATATAGAGTGAAAAGGTAAGAATATGTAGAGCAAAACACCTGCTGGCAGTTCTTAGCCTTTGATCCATAGGTTGCCCACAATTTTATCCTTAAGGAATGAATGATTTTATTTTATGTAGGGCAGGACTTAAAGACTTTATTTTTCTATCTTCCTTTCATGGCATGGGGAAATGGGTTATTAGCAATCCCAGCGGAAATCTTCCTTCCTTCTGCAGTTATCCTGGTGGTCTGGCTGCAGGGCTGATATTGCAGTCTCTGAATATAGCTTGATTTAACATTTTAGTTCTCCTGCTTCCACCCTACATTAGAACTAGCTATGCAAGAAAAAATATAGATCTTCAGTTAAAAACATCTTTTTAAAATGTTAAGAATTAAGAAAGGCTTCCTGGAATCCTCTATCAGAGCACTCAGAATGAATGCTCTGGTTCTGCCCAGGGTAGGAGAATGTGTGCTAAGAGAGCCCCTGGCAATCTACAAATTTGCTGGTGGTGTTTCCTCCTTTCATTAACCCTCCAATCCAATTTTATTTCATAACAGGCTGAGTCATGTCCCAATTAGTTGAAATGTTTCTTTGAGAGTGCTCCAAGCTGCCAAGCCTATGGTCTCCCCTCTCTTTTCTGTGTCATGTCCTAGTTAAAGAATACCTCATTTAATCAGGAGGCATTAGCTGTGCTGAGAATCCTATCAGAATGCAGCTGGCTCTCAGTCATCTCTGTTGTTGAAGATTAACAATATTGCAAATGCCTGTGATAAAGTCTCCCGCTCATTTTCCCTGCATGTGCTTGTCATGCAAAGATCCTGGACAAACTTCTCCTACAATGGGTTCTAAGAGGACACTGAAAAAGCAGGGGCCCTACTTGTGGCAACTGGCTGTCCTCATCCTGCTGTAGATAAACACTGCTGCACACAAACAACTGGTGGCCCCTCCACAGACTGCACATTACCTCTCTTTTCTTTTGGTGAAGCTCTTATTTGAACTCTCATAGGCTTAGATGCATTCTGTGTTTCATAATTTATGAAATTCAGAAGGTAGAAGTCATCTTTTTTCTCTTTGGCTATCCTGAAAGCAGATGTGCCATTGTTAAGAGAATAGAAATAAATTCCTTTGTTCCAGTGATAGAAGGAAACATGAATAAAGACCCATGTGGATGGAACATAAAAAAAATGAATGGATAATGCTATTGGCTCTGAAGACAGGAATTCAACAACTGAAGAGCTGGGGAAGCAGACTGAAAGAATTGAATACAAAGGTGTTTGCTGCAGGCCCCTGGGAGTTCTTTATCCAGCTCCCTGATCCTTTGTTTTGTTTTCTCTTTTGTTGGGAGAAAGGATCTGAGAGAAGAGTATCTCTAGGAAGCTGCTTTAAAAATCTCAAAACTAGAACACTTGGCTAGGAAGTTACAAGTTACTTCAGTGTGCTTTTGCTTTCACTTTTATTTTTGGATTTCGACATTTAGTTCTGTTTTAGATATGTTCAATTAAAATACGCAGGGAAGAGATTCTGCTCATACATACACCCCATTCACTGCGATGACGTGTCCCAGCTTTAAGCCAGCAAACTGAATTTTTCAGAAACTATTTTGTTTTCTAACAGCATTTACTTGCCTTTATCTTCTTACTTTTGATTAAAAAAATTTTTGTTTCCTCTCATGTGAAATTTCATTTTACAAAAAAAGACAGATGCAGACATTGAATCTGGAAACTCTTCCATCCAGAATGACAAAAATAGTATTAAA